>OY757911.1:1746447-1831447 GCA_963585895.1 Sepioteuthis lessoniana
AAAGAAAAAAAGAAAAGAAAAGAAAGAAAAAGAAAAAGACAAGAAAAAAAGAAAAGCAGAACAAAGACAAAAAGGAAAAAAGAAAAAAAAAAGAAAAGAAAAAGAAAAGCAGAAAAAAGACAAAAAAGAAAAAGAAAAAAGAAAAAAGAAAAGAAAAAAAGAAAAAGGAAAAGAAAAGAAAAAAGAAAAGCAGAAAAAAGACAAAAAGGAAAAAGGAAAAAAGAAAAAAAAGAAAAGAAAAAAAAAGAGAAGAAGAAAAAGAAAAGAAAAGAAAATCAGAAAAAAGACAAAAAGGAAAAAAGAAAAAAGAAAAAAGAAAAGAAAAAAAGAAAAGCAGAAAAAAGACAAAAAGGAAAAAAGAAAAAAGAAAAAAGAAAAGAAAGAAAAAAGAAAAAAGAAAAGAAAAAAGAAAAGCAGAAAAAAGACAAAAAGGAAAAAAGAAAAAAGAAAAAAGAAAAGAAAGAAAAAAGAAAAAAGAAAAAGATAAAAGAAAAGCAGAAAAAAGACAAAAAGGAAAAAATAAAAAAGAATAAAAGAAAAGAAAAGAAAGAAAAAGAAAAAGAAAAGAAAAAAAGAAAAGCAGAAAAAAGACAAAAAGGAAAAAGAAAAAAAAAAAGAAAAAAGAAATAGAAAAGAAAAAAGAAAAGCAGAAAAAAGACAAAACGGATAAAAGAATAAAAGAAAAGAAAAAAAGAAAAAGAAAAAGAAAAGAAAAAAGAAAAGCAGAAAAAAGATAAAAAGGAAAAAGAAAAAAGAAAAAAAGAAAAGAAAAAAAGAAAAAGAAAAAAGAAAAAAAAAAGAAAAAAGAAAAAGAAAAGAAAGAAAAAAGAAAAACAGAAAAAAAGACAAAAAGGAAAAAAGAAAAAAGAAAAAAGAAAAGAAAGAAAAAGAAAAAAGAAAAAAGAAAAGAAAAAAGAAAACCAGAAAAAAGACAAAAAGGAAAAAGAAAAAAGAAAAAAGAAAAGAAAAAGAAAAGCAGAAAAAAGACAAAAAGGAAAAAGAAAAAAGAAAAAAAAAAAAAAAAGAAAAAGAAAAGCAGAAAAAAGACAAAGAGGAAAAAAGAAAAAAGAAAAAAAAAAGAAAAAAAGAAAAAGAAAAGAAAAAAGAAACGCAGAAAAAAGACAAAAAGGAAAAAAGAAAAAAGAAAAAAGAAAAGAAAAAAAGAAAAAAGAAAAAGGAAAGAAAAAAGAAAAGCAGAAAAAAGACAAAAAGGAAAAAAGAAAAATGAAAAAAAAAGAAAAGAAAGAAAAAGAAAAAAGAAAAAAACTCTCAAAAAATTACACAAGAATATTAATCCAAACATACAATAAATACCATTTTTTAAACTTTTTCGGATAAAATAACCCTAGACAGTTTGACATACCGTCAAAATCAATCAATCAATCGATCAATCAATCAATTGGTTTTCTGTTATAATGGATTCAGCTATTCAGTGAATTTGTTCTTTTGTTCCATAAAATGACGAGTGGTTCTGCTATTTCTTAATATCATCTTTAGTCGACGAGTGTATCATCATCATCATCATCACCACCATCATCATCATCATCAGGTCGTGCTGATAGCACAGAGTTCCCTGACTCTATCTCACACCATCCGTCCCTATCATCCATCGATCTTAGCCAGTCTACTTGACTGCATCCAGTGTCCACACTGAGTTGATGGCATGCAAGTCTTTGCTGGTCAGCCAACCCTGGCACGTCCATGTGTAGAAACCCATTAGAGAACGTTGCTTATTAGTTTGCCCTTACTTCTCTAGCAGGGCACAGCATGTCTTGTTCGTCTTACTTGGATGGTTTGTGAGATGGGAGGTAAGTGGCTGTACACCTACTTTTTTGTAAGGTGTTGTTCGCAGGATTTGTTAAAAAAAAAGCGCGTAGCATTCTTGCACAGTTTCCATCTAGCTTTTTTCTATGCGTTTTTCAGCGTGCAGGTAGTGGATCCATACAGTAGTACTGGCACAGTAACATCTTGGTAGAAATCCTGTTTTATTTCATTAGAACCATCAGACATATATATATATATATATATATATATATATATATATATATATATATATATATTCTGTTATTCATATATATATATATATATATATACACACACACCCATATATATATATATATATATATATATATATATATGAATAACAGAATGAACCAACCCCACCTATAATTTAAAAAAAAGCTCTAAATAAATATAAGCCACTCCGAATAAATATAAAGCAGCTATAAACAATTTAACACGACCCCTGAAGATGACCAGTGAATTAGTCGAAAACGCTTGAGCTAATATAGGGTTCTTTCTTTACCAACTTGACCCAGAAGTTAAAAGATTAGTGAGAAGATTTGAACGTCTTCACTTGAAGATTTTGAAAAAGAAACAATCCGCGGTATTCAACCAAACCTGTTCATATATATATACATATATATATATATATATATATATTCGTCAATGATATTATAAGCTATCACAGGAATCTTGATTACAAGACTAATCTATTATAAATTCAAAATTATTTTATGTATGTATATCACAAACAATTGCGATGTAAAAATATGTGTTTAGCAGATTCCAACGGAATACCTTTAATATCTGAATGAGAGGGTAATCCCTATGGTGTGGCTAAAGTGCTCGATTGCGTCTTCAAAGGAAGCGAGTTCGAGATCCATTTTCCCTGGAGAAAGACATGAACCCTCTTATTACTCCCTGCGATTGGTCAAATAGTACTATTATTATCCTTCGACAATGGATGACTTTGGCATCAAATAACCCAGGAAGGTTGATATATTCTTAAACAAAGAAACCAAACCAAACCAATTTCTAAAGGAATGTTGCCATTTTCCTTTCGTACCTGAATTGCATATTCAGATTTGAAAATCAAACTTTTTTTTTTATATTCCAATCAAAATCAATCTTCTATGATGATTGTTTTGATGATGACTTTTATAATTTAATTTAGTTTTTCAAAAAATGTTACTTTCTCACCTGAAACTGGTAAATACCTTGGCTTTTTAAATCAAAGCTTCAGTCAATAAAAGCGAATAAGCAACTGCCAAGAATTTTTTATTATTTTGAAAAATTAATATATATTCCTAAACGGCTTAAATACTTATATTAGTAAAATTCTAATTATTTATGTATTTATAAAACCTGGTGAAAACATTTTAGCGAAATTTGTATTAAAGTAATACATCTAGAATGTTCCGATAAAATAATTTCTAGTCCACTTTATAACTGAATTTTCTGGGGTCTGAATCCGCACTGTATGTCACTTTTTTAAGCATCCAATATCGCGATATTACTGATATTACTAGGATAGACTAATCACAATGCTTCCCTCATTTCTAAATAGAAGCATCAATGTCGTCATGGACCGCTGTTACCATGGGAACGCAGCAATTTCAAGGTCTGTCTAGTATTGCGTAATACCGCCCTCTTAGTGGCAGACGTTTAGATAATTACACCAATGAGACAATTTTAGAGATTATTCATGTCTAGCAAAATGCCTCATATCTGATATTTGTCGACCCCCCAACGTATGCGCGAGTATGGCACATGGTCTTCTTATTGTGGGAACCAAGAGCAGGACCATAGATCACACCCACCGGCTGTCCCAAAAAGAGGATTAGAGCCTGGGGGACGGCCCCCTGAGGCTCAAGGAAAGCCGTTTTTTTTTCAAGCGTGACATGAATGCCGGTTTTCCGGAAACCATGTTAGACTGCCTCGACCGACTGCCACTGGAACCAAGACACACCTGACCTGATCTGCGTATCAGGCAACACGACCGAGCGAAGTGTGTCTCAGCCCAGTAGGCCAGAACTGAACGACATACAGCGCCTCATATCTTATTGGTTGTTTGCTTAGTATTTTGCAGCATATGGCTATTTAATGCCAAATTCTGTTTTATATGATTCGTAAGCGAATAGTTTGTCGGTAACTTTATTTCAAAATTAGTCGTTAGAGCTCATTTGTTTATACACAGTTAAATGGTTTCAAGTATTCCTATCTAACACTAATAATTATAATTATATTTAGTGTCTAACAACAGACACCAATGTTCTTTAGCGAGTCAATGTATCGTGGATTGAGATTACTTTTCATACACAATCAGATGCGTTAGGCAAAGCACCTTATAAGGTTAGGCCATATTAGAGGTACAACGAGGTAAAGGCGCGAAATTAGAAACGTTTAAAGGATTTTATCAAAAACAACTTTATTAGTGTATATATTGAAGACTTGGAGATGACGGAAAATCGATCAGTCGGAAAAAATGGTTGTAAAGCATTTGAAATACGGAGAATCGAACACTCCATCTTGAAGTGAGTACTTAGTGTGGAAATACGAATTGGGACATGCATCACCGGCCGCATGACCATTTGACCCCACGTTGTGTTCTCTTTCTAAATAGGTCGAGTCGAAATCCATGAGTCTGAGACGGTTCCATGAAGCGAAAACAAAAAATTGAATGAAAATGTTGTTTAAAGAGAGGAGGAAATTTGTATGACAATTTGCAAGGAAATCCCCTTAACTACCCCCCCCAAACAACCCCCCAACCCCCCCCCAGCAAAAACAAAAACTGACTGCTTGATCTTCTAGCCTGTGTTACACTTCACAACTTAACGGTTTTTCGAATCCTCGCTTTTTTGCTGGCGAAGATTCCCTGAAACTCTACGGCTGAATGCTAGATTTTCGGGCCCTTGCATCTGTTCCCGTCTTCCATAGCCAATTTACACCGCTCTCTGTCTCTGTTCTCCATTCTCTGGTTTCCCCCTGTCTCTTCTGTATCTGTTCTCTCGACCCATTTCTGTATCTCTGGTCTCATGTATCTGTCCTTCGAAGTCTCTTCTGTGTTTGTATTCTTCTTCCTCTTAGTGACAGACTGACTCTACTTGCATATATCCAAGAGTGAACATTCCTATTTCCGGACTTTTGGTCAACCATAGACTTGAGATAGAATACTAGCAGACAAGAGGTCTCCAGAAACCCTAAAAGGTATGACATTTTTTAAAAAGTCGTTGATCCACTTTTATCTGACATCTGCATTTTATACTAGCAGGGCTGAATTAGTGATTCCCATTGTTGTACTCCCTATATAATGGACTCGCCCTCCTCCATCAATGAGAGTATTAGACAGGAGTGCACCAATCAGTGTGACACAATCACGCGTGAAATCATTTGCGGAGTGGACGGATAGTCAATACCACACAGGACTCTCAGCTTTCTACTAACAACTGTTTAACCAGGTTCACTTGTATCTTGTTTCTGTTATTTGAATATGAATGTTTTTCTATCCAACATTGTGTGTTCCCGGTGTCTTTCTTTGGTCAGCATCACAGCACCCACGCGAATATTTTTCGGCTTGTATATGGACACATACACACATATGGTCAACTCATAACCATACACATGTATACACCCGCACATACATACATACATACATACACTCACGCCTACCCATGTGTCCAAGCATATGCACACGTAGAGCTAAGACTGTATACCACCATCAATAGTGTCACATTTGGAAACAGGACTTGACCTCTGTCCTGGACATTTTCCAGCATGAACATGTTTGTAACATCTGCTGCACGGTCTGTTTGATTAAAGGTTGACTTGCTGGCCACATGAGATCTCATGACAGTAATCAATCGCTGGATAATTTTACGCAGGATCTTCCTCGGCACCAAACTGTTAATTTGTGTCAATTCTCTGAAAAATTATGTGGGTCTGAAACAGGTCCGAGAAAACAATATCAGAAGGAACAGGGTTAATTTCGATGCCAAAGACAGGTATTTGATTAGTTACACAGGCGGCAGGACTTACAAGGGTGAAGTTGGCCTGAGGAGTCGCTTGCGAGACTACGGGTGATGTTTGCCTGATTGAGGAGATGGCCTTCTTATGAAAAGAAATAAATGTTTGTCACTATGTATATATATATATATATATTGAGAGAGAGAGAGAGAGAGAGAGAGAGAGAGAGAGAGAGAGAGAGAGAGATTCGTGATGTGTTCAAAAAGTATTAAGACTGAAGCTGTATTTACCAAGACAAAAATGAACAATGAATGAAACCTTAATTTTTCTTCAGAATAGTCATCTTAGCAAAATAATCCTCTTAGAAGTACCTCTGAAACTTCTCTTTTTTAATGGTACGAAGCTGCACAAATGTAATTTCTTTTAATGTCCTCCTCAGTTTAGAAAACAATAAAAAGTCATACAGAGTTGAAGGTCTGATGAGTATTAAAGGTGCTGCACTTACACAATCATGTGTTTCACCAAAAACCTTTTGGATGAATTGATCAGAGTGTGAAGATAGACTGTTATAGTGAATCAGCCACTAACTCGTGAACCACATGTCTGGTTGATTATGACCCGCAACATCATAGAGATGGCACGAGACTTCCACTAAGTAATACTATTTGGTAACAGTTTAACCTTCTGGAGCATATTTATGGTGAGAAACTGTATCAGAGTGAATAGAGTCAATGTCAACGCTTGTGAAAAAAGCCCCTAAACAGTAATTTGAACCTGTTTCACGTTGGATTAACTCATTGGTATAAACCATAAACCGTTTCCGGTCTGAAATATAGAGCAATTTGATGTTGTATTTTGGGACAAATAAATCTTCTAATTACAGTAAAATACCTGATTCATGACTCATTTAATTCGAAATTAGCCTGCTGGAAAGTTCCATCTTATGACTGTCTTGAAAAGTAGATTTGAGTAATTTTTATATGCTTGAGGACCAGACACCAACCATTTGGCAGTTTGCAAGATTTATTCTTTGTGTTGCTATTCAATAAGTTATGAGCCTTTCTAATGCTCTCGATTTAGTGAGTCTTTTTTGTTTTTGATGGTGAGGGAGATTTCCACTCAAATAAGTGAGCCTTACTTTCAGGCCCGTACCCATATTCCTATGATTCATCACCTATTATGATGACTTTGAAAAAAATCGGCATCAATTTTTTTAGACTGCAGTAAATCAGTAGCTATAGTAATCCTTCAGCTCTGCTGTCAGGAGACGTCGAACAAACTTGGTGATAGCTCATCTTATCGTTAAATTTTCTGTCAGACTGGCTTCACATAACCCAACAGAAATGCCAACCTTATCACAAAGCTCATAAATAGCCAGTCTTGTACCGTCTTTGTCAGAATGTGCACGTTCTCAACTGCTGATGGAAGACCCCTTTGCATGCTCATCACTTTCTCTACAGATGTTCTTCCTTTCATGAAGCGATGATGACAATCAAAGATCCTGTCTTTATTTCGATAGGCTCATAAGCGAAGGTTTCAAAACCATTTTTGCTTAGTTTTTGCTCAGCATTTTCTTTCATAAGAAAATGCCACACACTGAGAAAAATTTAGACGTTTGTACATCTGAGCGGTCAAGATGTTTAGACGATACCAATTTTGAAAGAAAACTATGATGGTTTAGTTTGTTTATTTTATGGCATATCAACCATTGTAGGTTATTTAATACATACATATTTTTATGTATTATGTATTTTATACATACATATTAGATATATATATGATTTGTTGACACATTTTGTTGTTAACATTTTCAAACAAGCCTGAACTCATTTGGGACACAATTAAAGGGTTTCAAGTATTTCTATCAAACACAAATAATTCTATTGACTATTAATCATTTGTTTGTATACATTTAAATAGATATACATGTGATTTTTATCATTAAGGGCTTTCGAACTATTGTCTTCATCTTTATTGTTATTTCCACAACGTTTCGGACGATATGTCCTCCGGCCTCCAGCAGGACACATGGCGTAACGGTTATAAACTTCGATTCCCTAAGCCTCTAAGGAGACAATCATCTGGAGGTTGCAGGTTCAATCCTCACTACAGGCGAGTAACAATACAGGAATACTTAACACTTGTACCCGGTTATGGCTAACGGAATCAGAACAGGCGACCCCCGTGGATTCAATAAAGGACGTAGTTCGAAGTTCCATGAAGGTTCCCGAGTTCGACAAACACCTGAAGAAGGCCGGAGGACATATTGGCTGAAACGTTGTGGAAATAACAATAAAGATGAAGACAATAGTCCGAAAACCCTTAATGATAAAAATCATCAAGCTTCGTCTCAGAAATTTAGACAACTAATGTGATTTGTAAGTCAATAATTTGTAGATAATTTCATCTTTAAATTTTAAAGGGAATAATTTGTTTGCGCACAAGTATTGCTATTGTTTTTACGCAGTTAAATGGTTACAGTTATTGCTATTTAACACTAATAAGTCAATTCAGTATTAATCATGTTTGCAGACAATGAAGTGGTTACAAGTATTGCTATTAAACAGTAATTATTCTATTTAACACTATTCATTCTTTTGCATACTATCCAATAGTTCTAAGTATTTCTATGTTATACAAACATTTCAATTTAGGCTTACAGTTAAAGAGTTTCAAGTATTATTAATCAACGCTAATAATTCTATTAAACATCAATCATTCGTTTGCATACAATTAAATTGATTCAAGTATTGCTATGTATCACTAACAATTCAATTAAGTATCAATCATTTGTTTACACACAGTTAAATGATCAAACTGTTCTATTTCCAACAATTTAATTTAGCATAAGTCATTTGTTTGCACACAGTTTATATATCAAATAGTTCTTTTTGAGCCACAGATAGGACTCTATCAGGTGATACCACTTCAGGTCAAGAGTGGACTTGGGAGCAGTGGCAATTAAGAGGCACTCAACGTTACCCAAATCTCCGAGACTGGAGCCTCACCAACCATCAGATAGTTTAATGTCATTATTAGGACACTCATTTGGGGGTCCTACCATTTTACAGCCCGAGCCGACTGGGCTGTGGTTTAGCTTAGATGGTTGATTCATGTTATACGGCTTATCAAACCTTGTGGGTTATTCAATGCTAAATCGTATATATATATATATATATATATATTAGAATTATCATGACTAGAAAACCCGGCACACTGAACAGCTGTTTCGACCTTATTGGGTCTCATCAGCAGTGCAAACCGTAATCTCCACGACTGGACCCACAGTAGGCAGAAGCCGAAACTCTACCACTGGGCCACCGGTTCATGTCACACATAAGCGATGCCGAATTAACTAGTCATAGTGACAATGCGCGACCACTTAACCTAATGTGTCTTGAAGGTACGTATCCCCTACAGAGGACACGGCCACCTCCAGGGCTACATCTTCCCAAGTCGGAGTTATGAGTCCTCACAACATTACCGCATGGGCAGGTATATATATATATATATATATATAATTTGCAAGAGAATTGTTTGTAGTTAACTTTATTTTCAAACGATTTGTTAGAGCTCATTAGTTTTGTACACAGTTAAATAGTTTCAAGTAATCCTATTTAACATTAGCTATTCTATTCAAACCGAGCCATTGTCCTAACAGGTAGAGAGTTCACCAATAGTCTGGGAGATCGGGGTTCAAAGCCAGATCAAGTCATACCAAAGACTCAAAAAATTGTACTTAATGCCGCCTTGCTTAACACTCAGCACTATAAGGTGAAGGATTAAGGGTAAAGTGGAGCAATCCTGGGAATAGAGTAGCGCCCTCCCTTACACCTTGGTGTGATAGCTATTAAAAAGGGAACCTTCGAGTCGCCCTCGACTAAGGTCGTCAACTTTACTTAATTCTATTTATCAAGCCTCCAATGTAATATAAATAATTGGCATACTGCTGTATCGTTTCAAATAAATAATAATAATCTTCCATTGTGAATGATTGAACAGTTCTATTTGACCTTTTATGGGGCCCTGACAGGTAATACCAATCTTGGTCAAAGTGAATGTGGGAGTAACGGCAATGAAGGAGTACTACATATTCCCCAAAGCTCTAGTTGTGTCATACCTATTACACTCGTTTGGGGAGTCTTACCTCTTTGCAGAGGTGCAATGGGAGTATCCCACACTGTACAAAGAAATGAATAGTGTTGAATAGAATAATTAATGTTAAATAGCAATACTTGGAACCACTTCATTGTCTGCAAACAAAGGATTAATATTGAATTGAATTATTAGTGTTAAATAGTAATAATTTTAACAGCCCCAGGCGACATGTCGAGAAAACTACAAAGGTACTATTTACCAACCCCTCCGCTCGGGCAGGATATGACACAAGGTCAATTTTTAAGCGGAGTTTAACAGGTTTGAATTCAGAGTTTTCCTTCTCCTAGACTAGTTGCCTAACCAAGGCTGAAGAACCTAGTCCGTCCTACTATTTACCCATAGCTGGAGGGAGAATAAGGGGGTTCATACCTTTCCCAAGGGTATTTGCCCGAAAGTGAACGTAATAGCGCGACTGGAGTACGAACTCGCGTACTACGATTCCGCAGTGCATCGCTTTAACATTACACCACGAGGACACCCCCCCTGAAAACTACAAAGGTAATTTACAAAGCTCTTTGCTTCGATGTGACACAAGGCCGAATGAATGGGGCACCCAATGAGACTCGAACTCACTCGTGTAGATTCGCTAGTCTAGCTTGCTAACCGTTACACCACCAGAGGTGCCCTCGAGAAAACTACAAAGCCAGTCTCAGTACGACACTAGTCGTATTCGTTGTAATATTACTTACAAGAATTTCTTTGATGAAGTATTGTAATTGGTATTTCGTCGAGTAGTTATTTTATTTTAATTTTAATGGTTTTCGACAAGGTGGTCCAAAGAGAAATAGAACGTAAAAAAAACCCAAATAGACAAAAAAAAAAAAAAAAATAAATAAATAAATAAATAAATACCCCACCCCAAGCTCTAGTAACAAACTCTGATCTATATTATTACCATTAGTCTGAAAACACATTTGGATACACGTCTCTCACTAAAAAGAAATTCATGTTTAATGCATTCAATTTTTTATTATTCGTAATTGCATATTTGAATGCATTCCTTTTAGGTCTGTCGTTTCTAAACATTTCTTATTCTGTGTAACACTTTAAAAGCAATAAAAATATTTTGCCGCACTTTGTACCAAAATTTTAAAATGAGTAAGAATAAAGGTAGACATTTTAGCTCATCAAACGGCTGTACATAAAAAAAAAAAAAAAATTAAAACCTAAAATCTTCTGTTTGACTTTTGTCCCTTCACTCCTTCCGTAGTATTGAGAGCTTTTGTTTTCACAGTTGGAAAGAAACTCTAACTAAAGATATCCCAATTGAATGCAAATATTCCATTGTATATGATGAACATTATGAAAATAGTTTCACCAGAACACCAGGAAACTCATTAAGGATGATGAATTTGTTAATTCAATGTAAATAATTGGACATCGTTTTTTTGACGTGGTAAAAAAACTTCTTAGGCAATCACAATCAACAAAGAGTTTGTAGAAAAGCTATTGAAAAGTCTATAAGACATTGGTGCTAATATGAGTATTAAGGTTCATTTTTTTATGTAGCCATCTTGATAAATTTCCGGATAATTGCAGCGACGTGAGTGGTGAGCAAGGAGAAGGATTCTATCAAAACAATGGAAGAGTGCTACTAAGGACGGTGGGACAAGCTAATGATAGCTGACTACTGCTGGAGGGTCAAAAATGATTTAAATAAAACTTTGAACATGACAGACAATCAAGAAAGAGAAAATTTCTACCATTGTTCTAATGTTTACGAAGGTTTTATTTCTGTTGTTAGTCTATTAAATGATTTGATGAAAAAACTTGGTCTTGGTATAATTCAATCGTGTTATTTCTAAAGACTTGATTGTCTGATTGTTATTGTAAAAATAGCATTTCTCAATTAGTAGATCAATAATTGTTAGTTTAAATATGAATTGAGAGGTTTCGACGATTTTACTTTGAGAAATATTAGAGAAATATTGACATCGGTCAATATTTTATATACAGATAACAAATGGAAATTAAACTCTTTTTTTCCCAAAATTTCCGTAGAACAAAAACGATTGCTAACCGAGAAAAAAATAAGGTCATTTTCAGATTCACCGCCCTCAAATTTGCTAATAAAAGATGTTTGGTGTCTCAACACCATTTCAAAGAATGTTTTTTAGTGACCAGTTTTATAGATTCAAGTAATTATTCTTAATATAAATAATTTACAGTTATATGGTTTCCAGTATTCCAATCAAATACAAATATTTTTATACAGATCCATTTGATCCATAGATTGTACCCTAACAAGCACTTCGGATTAGAGTAGAGCTGTGGGTAACCTCAATGTAGGAGTACTCCAGGCTTCCTTGATCTCTCGAACCGGAACGCCACTATCAGATTCAGTTTTATGTCATACCCAAGACATCCCTTTTTTTGGTGGGGTTCTTACCATCTGTAGAAGATACTTTCAATATATTCTAAGTCTGCCCCCAAACAACATTTTCTATGCTCTTAGAATGAAAATGTACGCGAAATGAACAGATTTTAATTTCCTCTTCAAAGCAGCGAATTTATTTCCTTTTTTTTTGTATTCAATGTTTGCAAGAAAAGAAAATCTCGAATCACGTAAAAAAAGCAAACAAACAAACAAACAAAAAAAACCGAAACAAAACAAAACAAAACAAAACAAAAAACAAAAATCACCCCCACAAATAAACAAACAACAAAAAAAAAAAACGGATAAAAGTATCGAAAGCATTTTTTTTTTCCTGAGGTTTTTGGTTTGGTTGTATATTATGGCATATCAACTCTTATGGCTTACTTAATACCAAATCTTGTTTTATATATGATTTGTAAGCGAGTAGTTAGTTTTTAAACGAGTTGTTAGAGCTCATTTGTTTGCACACAATTAAATGGTTTCAAGTATTCCTATCTTACACTAAAAATTCTATTTAATATTAATCACTTGTTTGAAATCGGTTAAATGTTTTCAAGTATTGCTATCTATTAGTAAAAATTCTACTTAATATTAATCCTTTGTTGGCACACAGTTAAATGGTTAGTATAGTAAATGACAGAATAGTTCTATTTGAACAATAAATGGGTCCCTAATAGGAACTACTATTCTGGTTTAGAGTGGGAGTAATGGCAATGAAAAGGTACTTTAGATTCACCCCCCACCAAATGCTAGAGTTACTGAAGGATATTCATCTAAAATAAAGAAACAAAATGTTGTCTCTTAGTATCACTTACTGATTTTGAATCCATGATCACTTATTATTAAATATGATAATAATAATAATAATAATAATAATAATAATAATAATAATAATAATAAACGCCGTAAGAACAAATCATATCTAAGCGAGAATAGATAAGACGCAACAAAATAGCAAATGTAGGCAATGCGGTGATAGAGATGAAACCATCAATCACATAATAAGCGAATGCAGCAAATTAGCGCAGAAGGAATATAAGACTAGACACGATTGGGTCGGCAAGGTGATCCACTGGGAAAGGTGCAAGAAATTTAATTTTGACCATAAGAATAAATGGTATATGCACAACCCAGCACCTGTCCTAGAAAATGACACACATAAACTCCTATGGGACTTTAACATACAAACGGATCACCCAATCTCGACCAGAAGACCAGACCTTATAATAATCAACAACAAAAAAAAGAAAAAAAGAAAAGAGAAATTGCAAAATTGTCGACTTTGCTGTCCTGGCTGACCACAGAATAAAACTGAAAGAATGTGAAAAGAAGGATAACTACCTCGACCTTGCTAGGGAATTGAAAAAACTATGGAACATGCAGGTGACAATTATACCAATTGTAATTGGTGCGTTTGGAACAGTAACAAAACGATTACTAAAGGGACTGGCGGACTTGGAAGTTGGTGGACGAGTGGAGACCATCCAAACTACTACATTATTGAGAACGGCCAGAATACTGAGAAGAGTCCTGGAGACTTGAGGAGACTTATTGTCACTCAAACTCCAGTGAAAGTCCATCAGCGTTAGCTGATGTGAAAAACTCTAATGAGTAAATAATAATAATAATAATAATAATAATAATGATAATGATAATTATTCACATAATTATTTCAAACGAATATCTTAAGAATATTTCCTGAAGTGGTTTCGAGCTCAGTCATAATCTTCTGTATCTAATGATGGAAAACAGAAGTTTAATTTCTGTTCAAAATTTATCAAATACTCGATGACAATAGCGGTCATTCACTTCATCCTTGTTTTGTGTATATACCTACATTACGTGGTCCACCAGCGGGCTACATCTGTAGACTGCGAGTCATAGTTTGGGAACGACTGCTTTAAGCAATCTAAGTTTCGTATCTTTTCCTAGGGGCACCATGGCTTTCCAGTATTCCCTATAAGAAAAAATCAAGTACGTTCATATCTGGAGACAGCAGAAGGCACGATCCTGCCATCAGTGTAGGAACCTGATCAAATCTTCGACTCACGCAGATATTATCGTGATGTAGTGATACATCTTGTTGAAAATACACTGAAAATTCTCAGTTCTCATTTTGCAAGGACGCTATGAACGTGACTCATGGCATGGAATAAAATACGATGTGGTTAATATGTTCTTTCTTTCTTTCTTTGAAATTATAGAAAGAAGAAATTGTTCTTAAAGTATCTGAGAAATTCTTTTTCTTCCTTGCTATATATATATTTTCTTTTCTCGTTTTCTTTAAATTGTAGAAGATACCTTTCTCAGTATATCTGAAAACGTTCTTTCTTTCTTTCTTTCTTTCTTTCTTTCTTTCTTTTACCATTTTAAAGAAGGAAATAAGTTTCTAACGCCTATGAAAAATCCATGTTTTTGTTTCATTATCCTAAGTTACGTTCATTTTTACGAGTGTTTATTTCACATAATCCTCTTAAAATCGACAATTGTGAATCTCGTCCGTTTTCGAAAAGATTCAATTGATTCCACATTCTTTGTTTTTTCTTATCGCTACTTTTTGATCAACTCCCATTGCTATAAAATGTATTTCATTCATCTAGTTTCTTTTAATTCGAAAATAATGACCCAGCAATGCGGACTTTGGACGATTTTTCCATTACATTATTTAAGGATTCACTACTTTTTTTGTCTCACGTTTTAATTCGTATAGTTGTAAAGAATTTAAAGATTTAAATATCTAATACCCTTGGGAAAGGTATGAATCCAATTATTCTCCCTCCAGCTATGGGTAAATAGTAGGGCTGACTAGGTTCTTCAGCCTTGGTGAGGCAACTAGTCTAGGAGAAGGAAAACTCTGAATTCAAACCTGTTGAACTCCACTTAAAAATTGACCTTGTGTCATATCCTGCTCGAGCGGAGGGGTTGGTAAATATAAATATCTAGGTGTTCAATCGACTATGTTCTAGTTTCTATAATTAGCTAAACCTCGCATATGCCTCATCACACACACACACACACACACACGCACACACACACACACACACACACGCACACACACACACACAAATGTATATGGTAAATTCCACGATAAGTTGAAAAGTACGACACGCTTAAGAATATAATTGATCCCACTTGTTTGGGGGGAAAAATTGGGTGGGTTCTGTTTAATAATGAAATACAAAAATAATGTAGCATATCTACGCCCATTTTCAAACGCACACGTGTGCGCTGATGCATAACAAAAAGAAGTATGAACACATATCTAAGTGGGGGTATTAATATATTCACGTAGAGATATTATGACTAACAGAGTTCCATAATGCATTCTAGTAAACACATACTTTCAAATACTCACTTATACAATCACGCAATGAGTAGACCATTACTTCTTTATATACTCAAACACACGCACGTATATATATATATATATATATATATATATATATACATGTGTGTTTTCAGTTATACAGGATGTGTCAAAATAGATGCAACCCTTTAATATGATAATGATTTATTTCTGAGACAAGCGCAATGGCGGTCATTTGGAATATGTCCCGTAAAAAAATGCATCCTTTGAGCTAGAGACATGAAATCAATGTTTTTTTTAATTGCTATTATATCAGTTTCCAGGACATGCCATCTTTTTTTGAGTTTTTTGTTTCAGTAATAAATCATTATCATATTAATGGGTTGCTTTTATTTTGAGAGAGTTTTGAATGACTTTGTCCGCAAATAAGTAGTCACGCAAAATATTTTAACTCTCTCGTCAAAGGCATTGTGGTCAAAAATGAATAGTTCTTATACTATTTTCAAATCTGAAACAAAAAAGAATATAACATTATTATTAGTAGAGTTATTAGCAGTCACATGGGTCCCATGTATATTGAGATACCTTATATATTATCTATATATTTGGTTGTTCGGAAAATACTGTCCAATTTTAGTATAAACTGTTTAAATTGTTATATCATATCATTTTAATTGTAGTTATACAAGAAATTCACTTCCTTAGTGATTGAATTGTTTTCTGTGGTAATTTTTATCATTTCTTTCATAATTTGATTTTGGAGGTTATATGGCCTTGGTCATGAACATAGAAAAAGAAATGATACGTTTTTTTTGTAAACTTGATCATAATTTTGTTTCAAGACAATTCTCAGCCACATGTTACCATGATGATACCCCGGAAGTTCACTAACTTGGGATATGAGACTTTGCCCCATCCACCATTTTTCTGATCTCTCACCCACCGACTATCATTTTCTTTTCAGCATTTGGTCAGTAGAAACTGCATTTAAAGATTTCTTGGCATCAAAACCTTTACTTTTATTGTACAAAGATCGATTACCTTGTTAAACGCTTGTCTTTTTCGCATATCCTTTTTTTTTCGAATTGATCAATCTATCTATTTATCTGGTGTTTACGAAAGAAACAGTTTCGAAAATTGATTAAAAACTAAAATATTGACATTCACAACACACAGTTTTATTACTAAATACTGGGATTATTAATAAATATAAATTAAATCGTTTAATTTAAAGCAGATTGATTAGTTGGTTGGTTGGGTTTTATGGCAAACCAACTTTTGTCGGTTATTTAATGCCAAATCCTATTTATACATATATGTATTGAATATACATGATTTGTTGATAACATTTTTAAACAAGCTAGAGCTCATTTGTTTGCACACAGTTAAATGTTTCCAAGTATTACGACGTAACACTATATATTCAGTTTAACATTTATCATTTGTTTGCTAACAGTTAAACGGTTCCACTGTTCTTGATGAAACAGTGCTATTTGATCAATAGATGGGATTCCTAACAAGTACTACCACTCCAGGTCAAAGTGAACTTGGGAGTAATGGTAATGAAGGGGGTACTCTACATTCCCCAAAGCTCCAGGATTGGAGCCTTACTATCAGAGAGTTTAGTGTCATATCCAGGATACTCGTTGTGTGGAGGGGATTCGTACACCTCTGTAGAGATGCAGTCGGTGTATTCTACAGCCCCAGCTGACGGCGTTGAAAGCAAACCAGGTGACAATATTTTTCTTTTTCGATTAGAATCTTCAATTATATTTTATGACATCATTAATGAATTACCAAATATTCTAGTCTCCAATAAAACTCCTCAGTTACGATAATAATAATAATAATAATAATAATAATAATAATAATAATAATAATAATAACAGCACAAAACCACAAAACAACGCCATAAGAACCAATCAAATCAAAGCGAGAATAGATAAGACTCAACAAAATAGCAAATGTAGACTATGTGGTTACAGAGACGAAACGATCAATCACATAATAAGCGAATGCAGCAAATTAGCACAGAAAGAGTACAAGACTAGACACGACTGCGTGGGCAAGGTGATCCACTGGGAAATGTGTAAGAAATTTAAATTTGACAATACGAACAAAAGGTACATGCACAAACCAGCACCTGTCCTAGAAAATGACACACATAAACTCCTATGGGACTTTGACATACACACGGATTACCTAATCTCGGCCAGAAGACCAGACCATATAATAAGCATAAGTACCTCGACCTTGCTAGAGAATTGAAAAAACTATGGAACATGAGGGTGACGATTGTACCAATTGTAATTGTTTCTTTTGGCTTAGTAACTAAAGGATTATTAAAGGGCCTGGAGGACTTGGAAGTTGGCGGATGAGTGGAGACCATACAAACGACAGCATTATTGAAAACGGCCAGAATACTGAGAAGAGTCCTGGAGACTTGAGGAGACTTGCTCTCACCCAAACTCCAGTGAAAAACCATCAGCTAACGCTGATATGAAAAACTCTAAAGGAGTAAATAATGATAATATTCACCAACAAATATATTAGCAAATACATCAATAGACTCCTAATAAAGCAACCAAAACATTAAATACAGGAAAATCAGAAACTCCTAACCAAAAACTACATGACAATGATCGATATACCGCAAACACACAGATGTAAACATTAACCCAAGAGAAAAAAAATGAATGTACATATCATTAAAAGACTCATGTCTGAAAAAAAAACCCACATTGCCTTCTCTCAGGAACCAAGACTGAAAGAACGTCTGAAACCGAGAAAGAGAACGATTTATTGACAAATATCCCGACAAACGGCATGACAGAGTTAAACGATTTAATATATGCAGGAGCAAAATTATATCTGCGATAAAATCGGCGTTCCTCTGAAGACCACAGGCAGAAAGTCAAAGCTCAGGTGGGAACTCAGACTAGAATCACAGATTAAAAAAAAACAAACTACGATAGCAAGCAAAAATACTAAAACGGAACATTAAGAAATATTCGGACGAAACTGAAAAAGAACAGCAACTAGAACGAAAAATAAAACTAGAGAAGACAAAGCAAAAGATACTGGCGAAAGAAGGAAAACTGAAAAGATACCGAGATAAGATTAAACAATACACACAAAATAGGACGTTCCAAAACAATGAAAGAAAATTCTACCTACAAGTAGAGGGAGAATAGGCGAAGGCATACCAACAACCGATGCAAAGGAAGCTAGAAGATTTTGGAGCAAGATATGGGAACGGAAAGATCATAACAAAAAGGCCGAATGGATAAACAACATGGAAACAGAGTTGAGAACGCTAGAAGGCCCTCAGGTGAACATATACGCTGATGCACTGAAATCAACACTAAAATTATATCAAACTGGAAAACTCCTGGCCTAGATGGCATACACGGATTTTGATTAAAAAAATTTACCTCCATCCTAAACGAGAGTAAAGCAGGATGGAAAAATCTAGCTATGGCCTGGATTGACCACAAAAAGGCTTACGGTATGGTCCCACAAAGCTGGATAATACACTGTCTCAAAATACCTGACCCAGTCGTACAGTTTATCGAGAACACCATGGAAAACCTGGTGAGTGGAATTGGGAGCAGGAGGAAAAAGCTTAACAGAGGTATAGATCCAAAGATCCATATTCTAAGGAGATGCACTATCACCATTACTATTTGTAATAGCCATGATGCCACTCACCCACATCCTTAGGAAATGCACGGTCAGATACAAACTCAGTAAATCGCAAGAAAAGGTCAACTACTTGATGTACATGGACGACATCAAACTGTTTCCCAAAAAACGAAAAAGAATTGGAAACCCTTATACAGACAGCGAGAATATATAGTCAAGATATAGGAATGGAATTTGGCAAAGAAAAATGCGTTAGGCTAGTAATGAAAATCGGCAAACGACAAATGACGGAAGGAGTCGAACTACCAAATCAAGAAAAACTCAAAACGCTCGGAGAAAAGGAAACCTACAAATACTTGGGAATATTGGAAGCTGACACCATCAAACAAGTGGAAATGAAAGAAACAAATGAAAAAAGAGTACTTCAGAAGAACCAGAAAATTACTCGAGATAAAACTCTATAACAGGAACCTTGTCAAAGGGATAAATATTTGGGCTGTGTCCCTCGTAAGATACTCGGGACCATTCTTGAAGTGGACCAAAAAAGAACTTAAACAAATTGACCAGAGAACAAGAAAACTAATGACCATGTACAAGGCATTGCATTACAGAGATGACGTTGACAGTGTCAAGGAAAGAGGAGGAAGAGGACTTGTTAGAATTGAAAACAGCGTTGACGCATCAATACAACGACTCGAAGACAACATAGAAAAACGCGGAAGAAGACTGATTACAGCCACCGAAAACAATACTGACGACACGACAATAACTAGAAGACAAAAGTGGAAAGTAAAACAAATCTATGGACGTTTTAAGCGACTAACAAGCGACATCACACACGAGGAAACGTGGACGTGGCTAAGAAAAGGAAACCTTAAGAGAAAAACTGAATCTCTTCTAGTAGCAGCACAAAACAGCGCCATAAGGACCAACTATATCAAAGCGAGAATAGATAAGACGCAACAAAACAGCAAGTGTAGGTTATGACGAAACCGTCAATCACATAAAGACGAAACCGTCAATCACATGATAAGCGAATGCAGCAAATTAGCACAGAAAGAATATAAGGCTTGGCACAACTGGGTGGGAAAGGTGATCCACTGAGAATTCTGCCAGAAACTGAAGTTTGACCATTAAGAACAAATGGTATATGCACAACTCAGAATCTGTCCTAGGGAATGAGACACACAACTTCTATGGGAACTTGAGATACAAACGGATCACCTAATTTCGACCAGAACTTATAATAATCAACGAAAAAGAGAGAATTTGCAGAATTGTGGACCTTGCAGTCCCAGAGGACCACAGAGTAAAATAGAAAGAAAGCGAAAAGAGGGATAAGTACCAGGACCTTGTTAGGGAATTGAAAAAGCTGTGGAACATGAAAGTGACGGTTATATCAATTGTAATTGGTGCATTTGGTACAGTCACCAAAGGAATGGTACAAGCACTGTAGGACTTGGAAATAACGGGAAGGGAGGAGACTGTCCAAATTACAGCATTATTGAGATCTGCCAGAATACTTAGAAGAGTCCTGGAGACTTGAGGAGACTTGCTGTCACTCAAACTTCAGTGAAAGACCGTCAGCTAACGCTAATGTGAAAAACTCTCAAGAAGTAACATAATATTCCAGGAGATTTGAGGATACTTGTCTCTCGAACTCCAGTGGAAAACCATAAACTAACGCAGGTGTGAAGAACCCTCAAATGAGTAAAAAATAATAATGATTATATCGACCAGAATACCGGGAAGAGTTCTGGAGATTTGAGGAGACTTGCTGTCACTAAAACTCCAGTGAAAAATCATCAGCTAACGCTGGCGTGAAAAACTCTCAAAAGAGTAAAATAATGGCAATAGACAAGCGAGAAACTCAGCCAAATGAACCAAGGAAACTATACACAAGGCTCTACCCATGAAGGATGACATAGAAATACCGTCAAGAAAAGAAGGAGGACACATCAGTATTAAGTATATATATATTATTAGAGGAATCGATATTATATTAATTAAATTACCATGACTAGAAAATCCGGCAAACACCCACATGCGACATACGGAACACTGAACAGCTGTTTCGACCTTGTTGGGTCACATCAGCAGTGCATACCGTGATCTCCACCACTAGAGATCGAACCGGCAACCCTAGAATGCAGAAACCGAACTTCTACCAATAGGCCACCAGTTTATGCCACACGAAAGCGAAGCCAAATCAACCAGTCAGGGTAAGAATGCGCGACCACATGATCTAATGTATCTTGAAAGTACGTTTTTACCTTGCAAAGGACACGACTACCCCGAGGGTTACGTCTTCCCAAGTCTGTGTTATGCAGATATATGTAGATATATATATATACATATATATATATATCAGGGGCGGAGACGGGACTAGTGCTACTCGTGCCCGGCACGACCAATAACTCGGTCAATGTTATTCAAAATGGATTAAAAATCATCCATTAATTTCAAGCAAACATACTTAGTCTGATCTCAATTAAATTACGTATCTATTCAAGTTTCGATAACTAAGTAGCCAAAAGTTCATAAATATATCTGGGAATAATACAACGATGCTGTTTTGAACGGATGGTCTTTGTCCGGCCACCGTCAGATTCATTGAACATCCCATAAAATCGGCTATAATGTTGAACACGCACAAATCCGTGCCGAGCACTAGACCCTTATAATAACAGTAATGTTAGAGAAATCCGCTTTTGGCTGTAGCCAATAGCAAGAGCAACCCAACCACCGTGCTCAAAAATCTTAGCACATTCTGACTGTTGACAGCTGTCTTGGGAAGAGAGAGAGAGAGAGAGAGAGAGAGAGAGAGAGAGAGAGAGAGAGAGAGAGGGGAGGGGAGGGGGAATAGCAGATTATAGCCGTCCCCGACGTCATCATCATCGCTATGGTAAATGTTGGTTAAACGGCGTTTTAATTCGTTTTTTCACTCACAGATGTCTATTTCTTTAATGAATGTTGCATATATTACATTCTGTAACTAAAATTTGTTTATTGGAATACATTTTCAACAAATAATCTTTATTTTAAGCGAAATTGAAACTACTAGCTGTGTCTGTGTATATTGTCATCAGTTTCTTTATTCTAATAAACATATTTTTCTCGTCATAGTAATGAACATCTCTTTTCTTCTATACTTTTGAAAGGAAAAAAATTATCTTATCTACTGTATTAACAAGACTACAAATTATATAGTATCTTGATTGTTTACAAAAAGAAAAAAAAAACACCATGCAAGGTACGTTTGTCAATCCGTGCTATACAATGGAGAATCACTCCAGTGAAAGATAATCAGTTCAAGCATGTGAGAAAAACTCGCAAGATATGAAACAACAAACAGCAACAGATATATTTTTGTTTCGGTTTCTTTCTTTAATGGCATATCAATCTCTACAGGTTATCTAATGCTAAAGCCATCCTTGTGGAAGAAGAGCAGTGAAACTATTAAACCCATAACTTGGAGTGGGGATGAGTCCAGTGGTGAATGTAATAGCAGGTTCGAATCTCAAACACTTACTTCAAGCTGCATCAAACACTTTAGTCATCACGTTAGAACTATTTTTATTTTCAAATTTAGATTTTTTTAAAAACACCCTAGCAACTAACATTCTCCATCTGTTTTCGTGATGATTTACGACCGTAAATTCCGTTATCATTAAAAAAAACCCCCAAAAACAAAAAAACAAAACATTTTCGTTGTATGAAAAGATAAACTCAACAACTTAGTTTTCACTTTTTGAGTAATATCTTAAAACCATAATATCTATCTATCTATCTATCTATCTATCTATCTATCTCATTCTTTTTATTTATATCTATCTATCTATCTATCTATCTATCTATCTATCTATCCTTGTCTCTTCATATTTATCTATCTATCTATCTATCTATCTATCTAAGATAAGTAATATTTATTTTCACCTCTCTCTATCTTTATCCTCCCTCTGTTTGTCTGTCTGTTCTGTCTGTCTTTTTCTCTCTCTTTCGCTATATATATATATATAAAAGTGTGTATTCATGCTTGTTAAAAAGGAAAACAGTATAGAAAATCTGATTGATATGGTTCGCTATAGGAATAGCGTGATCAAAATTACTTTTTTTTTCAAAAAAGGAAATCTACATTTGACAAAAAAAAAAAGAAAAATAGAAGTATGCTGCTTTATATAATGTCTATGGAATAACTATAACTGATAGAATACACACACACACACACACACACACACACACACACATATATATATATATATATATATATATATATATATTATAACTATTCTATAATTCTGATGGCGTGAAAAAACCCAGATGATACAATTTGTAAATAAAAGAATATTACGCAAACTGATACCCAGGAAAAAAAAAACAAAAAAAAAGAAAAGACAAAAACAAACATAATACTTGAAAATAATCAAAAAATAATACATGCATGCCTAGCCAAAAAAAAAAATAAAAAATAACACCGGCAGAATTACTTAAACTAAACGTAAAAGTGCCCAATACACTAAGTCGAGCGAAATCTGTAGGCTTTCATATATATATATATATATATATATATGAACAGCCATTGAGGTTTCAAACGAGGTATTCCCGACCATCTTGATTAGTTCTTATCGAGGCTATGGGTGTTTGAAAGTTGAAACCCAACAGATAATTGAAGTCAACTCATCACTATGAACTCTCTCTCTCTCTCTCTCTCTCGCTCGCTCTTTCCCTCAGGTACCAAATAGTGATGTTGAAAGTGCCCTATCTATCGACTTTAACCGGAAAATCAAAATTTAAATCAAAGTGAATGTTTAAGGGTTTTTCCCTTTTAATTTTAACCCAACGATCCACTTTTCTCTTTATTTCTTGATCTTTTCATGCAGCCTTAATTGTAGATTCAGTGTTAATCAAGGTGACCAACCCACTCCAGCTGCATTGTTATTCAACTATTGGCAGTGAAAAGCAATCTAGTTTGCCTAATGATTTATGGGACAATTCAACTTTGAAATCCTCAGTTTCCAGCTTTTTATTAAGTTTTTGCCTTTTCTTGATAAAAATGTTTGAGAATTCAAATTGAAGAATTCATCAACAAAAATTCTCAGCATCAAAAGTCGATCAGATTCTTCACTTTTGTCGGATTTTTTTCAGTTTGTGAAGTGACTGGTCAATCAGTTCACCATTTACAATCTCATGGGCACCTGAGCCCAGGAAAAGAGATGATATTCATAAAAATGTTAAGTTGGCATTCGTAGTTGAGGGCGACACGAAGGCTCCCTTTTCATCAGTGTAAAGAAAGGCGCTACTCCCTTCTCTGGATTGCTTCACTTTACCCTTGATCCGTACCTTATAATGCTGAGTGTTAAACAAGGCTGCATCAAGTACCATTTTTGAGTCTTTGGTATGACTTGAACTGGGATTGAACCCCGGTCTCCCGGGCCATTGGTGAATACTCTATCAACAAGGTTAATGGGCCAGTATTACAATTATTCCTCAGTAGTATAGTGGTAAGTATCCTCGCCTATCATACGGGAGACCGGCGTTCGTTTTCCCCGTTGGTTTTTTTTTTTAACTTAACGTATTTTTATACAGAGATTTTCTTTGGGGGAGTGTAAATAAAACAATATAAAAAAAACTATACTCTTTACAAAAGAGGGTTGGGAGTATTATCAAAAATGCTTCTAAACAAGTACTCTTTCGACCTCTTATAATAAGAAATGATATGGTTTATTTTTTATGCACAAGGGGTATGCTATAATGGAGTACTTGAATGTATTAAAACAGAATTTTTAAAAGTAAATCACAAATATCAAACTTGTGCATAAAAATCACCAGTCAACTTCTTTGCCCGGAAAAATACTTTTTTCCTTTGTTTCAATGAACGAAACAAATGAGTTGATTTGTCTTGTAATTTTTTTTTTTTTGTAAATTTGCATGCAGTTTCCTTCAAGAGTTTCTCCAATTCATCAATTTTCAAATTCTGATAAACTGATAGAAACTAAAATTTTGACCAAAACTGACACAATATGTTGGGCATAAAATAACCTCAACAAAGTTGCTATGAAGCAACGATATTATTCATTTGTCAACACATATTTTTTATACGGTAATATTGTTTTGGGAGTGTGAATAAAACAAAATTGAAAAAAAAAAACCCAAAAAAAACAAACAAACAAACAATGCACTTTATAAAAAAAAAGGGTTGTCTATATTATCAATAATGTTCTGAAAGAGGAACACTCTTAATCACTTATAAGAAATAATATTCTGAATATCTATGAATAAAACATTTACAATATTGTGATTTTTATGCAAGAACATCACTTGAAGGTGATCCGTATAATACAAACACAAAATGTTTTATATTTAATAATACAGTTTGTATTTCTATAAGTAAAGTAAGTAAAGTTGTCTCCCTTTAGTCAAGGGTGACCCGAAGGCTCTCTTTTCAGTAGCTATTACACCGAGGTGTAGGGGAGGGCGCTACTCCATTCCCTGGATTGCTCTACTTTACCCTTGATCGTTACCTTATAATGATGTGTCAAGCAAGGTGGCATCTAGTACCATTTTTAAAGTCTTTGGTATGACTCGACCCTGGGATTGAATCCCGGTTCCCCGGACCATTGGCAAACACTATACTCATTATGCCAAAAGAGGACCTAAAATACAGAATGAACTAGATCTGTTAACATATGTGGTACCGAATGTGAAGAGTACAACACGATGGCACCATCTTAAATATCAACAGATGCTACTTCTTTAAACACAAGGCGACTCAGGTGTTTATTGTTCAGACTGTATACAGTTTCCTAGCAATCATCGAAGCACAAGAGAGAGAGAGAGAGAGAGAGAGAGAGAGAGAGAGAGAGAGAGAGAGAGAGAGAGAGAGCTGGTAAGGGTCTAAGAACAGAGACACACTTGTCACTACACAGAGTCACTCACCTTTTGTCGTTGCCTCGAAGGATTCTGTGGATCTCAACTCAGTCTCAATTGTAACTCAACTCAACCGACAACTGAGAACTGCCTTCTCAACTCTTCCACTGGCTACTTTTCAAAATTCGCTATTTTTCATATATTCTAAAATTAAGTCTATCATTAGTGTGATATCATCTCACAAAGTCATGATCAGCACACGTGTCCCGAACTTTCATTAAGTTTTTATTTTACTTCAATCAAACTTATAACACAATATAAATACATTTTATTTACATTTGGTCTTCCTGTCTTTCCCAACGTTATTTTCACGTCAGATGTTAAACCTCAGTCCCTCTCTACACGCGTTTGACCTTTTCCAATTTGACTTACATTTCAACTCAAAGATTTTTGCTAACTTAAAAGTCCCATGAATAATCTACGACTTGACCAAACTAAATAAAAGAAACGATTAATACAATTAATCGTCACAGTAATCATTTCATACTTATCTCATATAATAAATCCGAAGAATTTTATTAAAAAATCTTCTTAACGGGGGACAAATGAGAAAGAAGACGCCTAAGGATTGATAGCACCTTCACATAAAAAATAATACTCCCACCAGAGAGAGAGAGAGAGAGAGAGAGTAAACCAAATCAAAATAAAACAAAGTTTTATTTTATCTAGGTTTATTTTTTTTTTTTATTTTTATTTTTTTAGTAAAAACGAAAACAAAAAAAAAACAAGAAACAATAGCAAGACTTTTGAATGTTTCATATCGTGTGTTATTTGTTTAGATTAAGGCCACCATGAAAAAGTCGAAATACTTTCTAGGTAGCAAAAAAACAAAACAAAAACAAAACAAAACAAAACAAAACAAAAGACAAAACAAACAAAAAAAAAAACAACCACTAAAAACGAAAATCAACGAAAAACAAAACTTTGATGCAAAATTTGATGACAAACAACACAAAATGCTGCTTTTTGATTTCTATTTTCCTTGCAAACTTGTAAATTCTGAAAAGCAAACATCAATTGAATGTTTTCATTCGTGTTCAAGGTTAATACTCCATAAATGGTTTTCAATCAGAGTTGCCAACCTAAAACATAAGAAATCAGTCTAATTACTTCCTAAACTTATATAAATATAAATATATATATATATATATATATATATATATATATATATATATATATATAAACAAGTTGTTTTTAAACCCTTTCTTCCAAAAAACAAAAAAGTCCACAATATTGGCCATTAGAGCAGTTCACATACTCTTCTGTGACTGCCTCATAACTGTCAGTTTCATGTATTTTTTTTGTGGAAAAATAAAATTATCATATATATATATATATATATATATATATAGCATAACTTATAAATTAAAACCACATATCGAAACTAATAGTTTTTTTTACTATCACAAATATCGGGCAACATTACATTCTGAAGAATTACAAATATTACAAGAGGGCAGTACATGGAAAACACGGAATATAAAATGGAATCTGATTTACTTTACAGAAGATCTAAGAAATCTACAGAACAGTAGACTTAATAAAGATATCTTCGAAAAAGTTTCAATGTTAATTATCAAATTCTAAAAAGCTTGAAATTCTAAAAATGTTTAAGTTTAGTGTTTCCTACTCATAAAATTAGAGGGTTGTAATAAGTGTTGCAGGAACCCATTTTAATGGTTTACTGTTTCGTCTCGTTTCATTTAGCTCAATTTTATATCCACCGGCATTTCGTTCCGTTTCATTTGTTACTGACATTTGAAGATTCTTAAGCTAATTCAAAAGGAAATTAAATTATTAAATCTTGAATATTTAAGAAATCTTTTAAACTAATAGTTGCTAATTGTTTAAACTCTACTCCAGATGTCGGACAGATAGAAATATATTTATATATAATGATATATATATTTTTTTCATCATACAATGTGTGAAAGCACGTGCGATACCATGTCCTCGTCAGCCGCCAACCAGGGATGATTACACAGTTTCGGTAGCTCAAGGCGGTACTGCCACTCTTGGCGCTATCAAGCAGCTTTTGCCACCGGACAGGGTATTAAGAGAATCGTATATATATATATATATACGCCAGATCAGTTAAATGCAGAGACTACATTGGACGTTAATCTTCATTTTCTGAGTGCAGTTTGTCATTAAAAAAAAACAAAAAAACAAAAAACACGCGTTTACTTTCGGCAGTTGATGTTATTATGCGTTTACAGTTACCTTTTCTTACGTAATCACACGGGAAAGGTGGTTCCGCGTGTATTTCCTTCATGCTGAAAACTTTCTCGCTTTCGACCAAATCCAACTTGATGCATATCACCTCATGGCCTGAAGACGATTTGTGGCGACGTTCAAACTGCGGCCAGTGATAAAGCCTTAGAGGATAATATAATAATCAAAGCATGGACTTAATAGTGAAGCATTTAACAACATAAATAAAAAAAAATAAAAACAAGAATATATATCAATGTTTATTTTTTAATCAAATTTCGACCTTTTTCTCATCATCAAAACTAATGGCATTTTTAATGAAATTATATATATATATATATATATATATATATATATATATATATATATATATGTAAATAGGAAAAAACAAGGAATTTAGTGGATGTTTTTATTCATAATTGAATTATTTGCCAACTTTTTGGGCTTCACATCAATACTTCGTTAGGGCATTTAGATATGTGATAGTGTATCTTCAGATATATATATTTGATTTAATTTTTTGTCTTTTTAAATGAAAAGAAAAATAAGAAAGTTTTTAACATTCAATTTTTTCCGATAGTGGCGTTCTGTTTCAAAACTATGTAATGTAATTAGTGTTTCGAAATTTATTCAAAAAACGTCGTGTATACTCCTTTATATATATATATTTATATATATATATATATATATATATATATATATATATATATATATAATTTCATTAAAAATGCCATTAGTTTTGATAATGAGAAAATGGTCGAAACTTAATAAAAAAATAAACATTGATATATTTTCTTGTTTTTATTTTGTTTTTATTCATCTTGTTAAATGCTTCAACATTTAGTCCATGCTTTGATTATTATATTATCCTCTAAGGCTTTATCAATTACATTTTTTTTATCTAATTGAAAATATGACATTATGATGATGGTTAAATAGTCAAAACTAGTTGAAGAAATAATCCTTTTCTTTTATTTTTATTTACCTTTATATATATATATATATATATATATATGCGTACGCTCGTTTGTCTGTGTGGAGAGAAAAATGGGAGAAATAAAGACACAGAAAGCGTCTCAAATCGCTATTAGAAGCAAATTGTCTAATCTATCTATCTATCTATCTATCTATCTATCTATCTATCTATCTATCTATCCTGACATACATTTTCTCGCATTCTATTTCATTAAACAAATTAAATATTCATTCTCTTAATTTAGAGACACTAAGTAGAAAAATGTGACGAATATAATTTGTTTTTACAACTTTTGGTTTTTCTTTGTCAGTTAATTTGTAAAACAGATTAATTTCTTGCAATTATTTGATTAAATTATTTAATAATTGCGCTGGAATGTCGGTTTAATCTTTCCCCGAGAACGAAATGTTTGTTTGCTGGCAGTTGACGCCAGAATATCCCAATTTTTTTACGCTAAGAGCAGAACAGAATAAAAAAAAACTAAAAGAAAAACTACAATAACAAAAAAAAAAAAAAAAAATCACTTATAATATTTTCATCATTTTCTTTTATTGTTACGTGTCAAGCGATAAAATCTTGTATAAAACACGAGAAATAAAAATCAAATTTACGAGAAAAAAATTTGTATTAAAAGTTAAATAATTTTATTCGATTCAAATGCCGCAATGCAAACGGATTCTTTTTTTTTTTTTTGTTGTTAAATTTGATTGATTGATTGATTGATTAACCTGTCTAGGGTTATTTTATACCCAGAGGTTAGGCAATCGCGTTTATTGAACGTTCATGTTTACGTTTTTTGTGACGTTGTTTCTTAAGAGTTTTTTTTTTTTGCACACGGTTCTATCGAATACAAATAATTTTCAAAGCGATGTTTTTGACACATAGATGGGATCTCAACAGATACTACCATTCTGAGTTAAAGTGAACCTGGGAATAATGGCAACAGAAGGTATTTCCCGCATACCCCAGAGCTCCATCAGGTGCAGTTTAGTGTCAGGATGTTTTTTTTAGTATGATCTCGAATTTTTCCTGCTGTTCTTTGACAATTAAAAACAAAATCTTTGTTAATAACCAGTGGTTCTTGACCGGTGTCGACATGGCCCTTAGGGTGTGCATAAAAGACATAGTAAATTGGAGGTCCACGTTAATATTTTAGTGATCAGTGGAAAAATTTGCTTTAGACAGATTTATTGCAAGAAATAAGTAAGTTTCTTAATGTTTGGAAAGGTAATGGCATTGCTGAAAAATTCTATTCTTTTGAAGAAACCATAATTGTATGTTTATGCTTTTTCTTCATGTTATCTTGTTGAATTTGCCCTCAGTTGTGTCTCTAACTCACAATCAAAAGCTCGTAACCAATTCAACATTATATAGAGAGGTAATCTTCGGTTATCATTGATTACATTAGAGTCGAATATTGCAAAACTAGCAGAGCAGCAATAACTGCAAGGTTTCCGTTGGAGAAAATTGTAAGTAAAGCAAAATGATTTTACCAGTGAACATTCATTTTTCCCTAGAATTTCGTAATTTGTTAAAGTTTCTGTGCAATAAATCAGTTATACTTCTTTAAGAACATTTTTTTCTATAAATCATAATAATATTTAATCATTCGTCGTAGGAAATAGACACGGCGATACGAGTTCAAATCTTGGACGAGACTGATTGGATGTGTGGTAGGTGGCCGTACAGCTGCTGTTTTTTTGGGTGTTGCCCTCAGGACTTGTTCAATATTGCTTGCAGCATTCTTGTGTATTTGCCGTCAAGCTTTTTCTCCATACATTTAGTTAGCATCTATGTAGTGCGTTCATATAGCAGTATTGACACGACTGCTGCCTGGGAAAAACACGTTTTATTTTACCCGTCAGGTCTGACTTCCATATGACCGATAGCCTATTGATAGCTGTCCATGCCTTTGGAGGTCCGAAGTCACTAGAAATACGGATGCTACATTCATTCTCCCACTTCTCTTTGCAAGTATAATTACATGTATCTTTATGCCATAACAATATTATGGTGTCCAACTTATTGCTTGACACACAATGATTTAAAACATGGATGAAAGTAATTGTCTTTAATTGGAATTATTTTGAGATGAGGCTTCTTAATCTGAGAATTAATTTTTATTTATTGCGAACTTTTTGTCCTCATCTTGGTAGTTTTTGTGTTGGTTGTAGAGAAAGAAGAAACAACACAAAAACTACCAAGATGAAGATAAAAAGTCCGCAATAAATAAAAATTAATTCTCATGGATGAAAGTCTATTTGTTTAATATGTTGCCTATATAGAGGACAATTTTCGCACACTTTTAAACGATTCATGGAAAATTGTGGTCCCTCTGTCTAACCATAGGTTAACCGTCTCAAAACCATCATGTTATATATTAATATCTAATGTATATCTCATAGAACATACCTGTAACTATATGTAACATACGTTACTCGTGTAACATATATGTCACATATATAACATACATGTATCACATCCCTAACACATATGTAACATATATATTCAACTCTATGTAACAATGTAACATGTAACACACATACAACACACATTATAATATGTAACATATATGTAACATATTTGGAACAAATTTCCATAGTAGAGGCCGCCTGGGTTATTTAGCCTTGATATGGCAACTGGTCTTGGAGAAGGAAAACTCTGAATTCAAACACATTTAACAAACTGACCTTGTTTCACATCCAGCTCGTGCGGAGAGGTTGGGTAAATATATATAATGTCTCACGAGAAATAATAAAAGGAAAAAGAAAATTATCTTCATATAAAAATTGATTGGGGTGTAATTATTTATGGGCGTTTACGATTAACCACAAACCAATAAACTTACATTGTTAAACCTAATAGCTTCAATGTCGTGAGTATCGCGTGAGTGTGTATGTGTGTGTGTACCCAGCTACTCCGCCACGAGCCGGTTGCGACACAAGGTCAATTTTAAACGGAGTTTAAAGTTTTCCGTCTCCCATATTGGTTGTCATACCAAGACTAAAGAGCTCAGTCTACCCCACTACTTATCCATAATCGGAGAGAGAATAGCTGGATTTTTACTTTTCCCTGTGGTATTAGCGCTATGTGAAACCTCATCCTGGATTCGAACTCGCGTCACCGTGTCCATTTCCTACGACAATGACCACTGCATCACAAACATCTCCATAATATATATATATATATATATATATATATATATATATATATAATTTGTTTTAGATAATATTGAAACGATTTTGAACTACATTAATGTATTAACTTCTAAAACAGTTGTATTACAACTAAGTAGGGACTGTTTATCCGTTTAAAATCATTATAAACTTTATTAATACATTGGCTCTTAAATATTAATATTGTAGCAAAGTGGTTACCAATTTAAAACAATTGTGAAGATACATTTTTGTATAATATATAGTAATTCGAGACCATAACTGTTAAATTGACTTTGACTTAAAATATATCCCAACAATGGTTGATACAACGCAAAAACAACCAACCAATCAATAGAACCAACCAACCAACCAACCAACTAACCAACCAACTAACCAACCAATTAACCAACCAACCAACCAATCAACTGTCTAACCGATCAACTAACCAACCAATTAACTAACCAACCAATTAACCAACCAACCAACCAACTGTCTAACCGACCAATTAACCAATCACCTAACCAACCAATTAACCAACCAACCAACCAACCAACCAATTAACCAACCAACCAACCAACCAATTAACCAAGCAAGCAAGCAAGCAACTGTCTAACCGAACAATTAACCAACCAACTAACCCACTAATTAACCAATTAATTAACCAACCAACTAACTCGCCAATTAACACCCTAACTAACCCACTAATTAACCAACCAACGAATCCACTAATTAACCGAACAATTAACCAAATAACCAGCAAACCAACCAACCGACCATCCGATGTTTCAGAGAGCAACCATAAAACGAACACTGATAAAACAAACAAACAATTATTACAAATACCAAGAAATAACACCACCTCACAGTCATTATGCTGAGAAACGTGGGTTAAAAATAAGGAAGAAGTTTCCGGCGAGACTCAAAAGGCGTTGTCGCGTAAATTACAGATTTTCCGAGAAAAAATAATTCTTGTTAAGTATAACATTCAAATTCATGCAGAGAAATACGTTATTTACGATTGTTGACTTCCTATTTTCCAATCTGGCTCGTTGGAAATAGTTTTACTATCCAACATAATTCTATCTTCCTCGACAGTTTCAAATCTCATTTACAAATTTAAAAAAAAAAGGAAGAAAAGAAACTCGGTTAAATTTAATTTACAAAAATGTATACGTTAAAAAGATTAAAAAATTAAAGAAAATTGTTTAAAGATGTATCTGAATTTCTTAGACGAACCATCACCATTTTTATTAAAAAATTTTTGACAAGTTTTTCTTTCAGTTTATTTCTATTGCTGATTTTAGTGTAATAATTTTGACCCAATGTTTTCGTTTGAGAAAAGTTAAAATAAATAGGAAAATCTCATTAAATACTTTTTATTTTGGTTGATTTGATGTGTAGTTTGTATTAATAGGATTTATATTTATATTTACTGAGAATCAAACTTAAATGAATATTTCTGTGTGTTTACAATCCAGTTTTATGAGTTTCATTATAATAATCGAACCGGCTCATTGGTCTAGAGGGTAGAGTGTTCACCAATGGTCCAGGAGACCTGGATCAAATCCCAGGTCGCGTCATACCAAAGACTTTAAAAATGGTACTTGATAACTCTTTGGATAACACTCAGCAATATAAGGTACTTATCGAGGGTAAAGTGGAGCAATCCAGGGAAAGGAGTAGCGCCCTCTCCTACATCTCGGTGTTGTAGCTATAGAAAAAGGAGCGTTCTGGCCGCCTTTGATTACAGTCGCCAACTTTCCTTTTTTTATAATAATATCATTATAAATCAGAAAACTAAAAATTTGGGTTATAATGTCCGAATTTCTTAGATGAAGCATTGCCATTATTATTAATAATTTTTGACAAGTTTTTATTTTCATTAGCAAAAGTTGAAATGAAAAAGTAGAAAAAGTCTATGCAATTATTTTGTTTGTTTGTATATAAGGCAGTTACGTCTTTCTTACCACGGATCAGTGTGTAGTATTAATCCAATTCCTTCAGAGCGAGAATTAGTTACGATTTTTAAATGAGACGCGGAATGGAACAAGGAGGAAAAAAGCAGAGGAAGATGAGGAGAAAAGTATGAAGAAGAAAAGATTGGTGGTAAGTAATCTAGAAAAAAATGCAAATAAAACCAGAAGAAAAGGAAAAATAAATCCTTAGATGTACATACGAGGATCATTAAATAAGTTTCCAGACTTTTTTCGTATGGACACTTTTATTGATTGTACACACATGAAACTCTAGTCCCCTTCCAAGTAATCTCCTCCGGCTGCAATGCACTTGTTGTACCCTTCCAACAACTTCTAGACGGCACCATGGAAGTCCTCTTGTGTGAGCGTGTCAATGATCTTCGTCACAGCCTCTTTCATCTCCTCAATTGTCTCATAACGACAGCCTCTGAGCTTAGGGAATAACCAAAAGTCACAGGGAGCAAGGCCTCGACTATAGGGAGGCTGAGGAAGTGTCTTGATGCCCATCTTGGTCAAATAGTCTGTGACAAGGATGGAGTTGTGCACTGGTTTATTGTCCTGGTGGAAATGCCACTGACCCGATTTGAAGAGTGCTGGCCTCTTCCGACGGAATCTCTTATTGAACTCCCTTAAAACCTCAACATAGTAACCCTTACCCTAGCCCTTTGGCCAATCAACTCTGGTGTATTGACTTGCTTACTCCTCCCACACCTCTCATCATCCCTCACAGACTCCCTGCCATCCTTGAATCTCTTATGCCACTCAAAAACTGATGCTCGATTCATGCAAGATGGTCGAAAAGCAGTGTGAAGCATTCCATACGTTTCTGTGGCCTTTTTTCCAAGTTTAAAACGCAATTTTATTGCATATCGTTCTTCTAAAGTGTCATCACGTCCAGATTGCATTTTTGAAATTCACCAGCTGTGACAATGAGGCTTTAGTAGGGTGTATTCCAATTGTTGCTGTAGTTGTTCATTTGAAGCTGAAATAATAAAAATTGGTCAGTCATCTCATAAGATGTATAGCAACAACATAGTGGATTTTCAAGAGTCTACGACAATTTTAAAAGCCTGTACAAAAAAAGGGTGGAAACTTATTGAAGGCACCACGTATGTAGAAAGAAGAAAAAGAAAGAGACTAGCTGGCTAGATATTTTGATTGGTTCCTTTGTTTAATGGCGTATCAAACTTCATGGGCTATTTAATGCCGAAGCCAACCTCGGCGAAAGAAAGTAGTGTTATTATTAAACTTATAGCTGGGAGGATAAGAAAATTCATCCCTTTCCCAAGATTATTGGTCCGAAAGTGAATGGAATAAAGCGATCGGGATTCGAACTCGCTTACTACGATGTCGCAGGCCAGCTCTTAAGCCTCTCCCTCAGCGTATATTTTGAGAAAATGATAGAAAGATAGGTAGGCATGAAAAGACTAAAAAATTTCGACCTATTATATTTCTTATCCTATTTACCCAACCCCTCCGCTCGGGCAGGATATGACAAAAGGTCAATTTTTAAACGGAGTTTAACAGGTTTGAATTCAGAGTTTTTCCTTCTCCTAGACTAGTTGCCTCACCAAGGCTGAAGAACCCAGTCTGTCCTACTATTTACCTATAGCTGGAGGGAGAATAATTGGATTCATATCTTTCCCAAGGGTATTAGTGCTATGTGAAATGCAATCAGTCTCGTCCAGGATTTGAACTCGTGTCGCCGTGTTTATTTCCCACGACGATAACCCTTACACCATGGTGAGATAGAGCGAGAGAAAAATAAATGAGAGGTTGCAATTGTAAGTATTTGTGAATACATTATTTTCTTTTACATTATCATTTTTAACATTTAAAAATTTTAAAGATTCAGCATAAGCAAGGTCGATTTAGCCAATAATCATCAAAGGGTTACGATGGTATGGCGATGAAATGTGGACGTACTTATGGTGAAATATTTACGGCCGTAGGAAATGGACGTGGCTACCCCATTCCAAATCCTGGACGTGGCTGTTTGCATTCCACACAGCGCTTATACCTTTAAGAAAGTTATGAATCCAAATATTTCTCCTCCACTTATGGGTAAAAAGTAGAGCAAACTGTACTTTTTAGCTTTGGTATGGCAACCAACCTGGGAGAAGGAAAATTCTGAGTTCAAATCTGTTAAACTCTGCTTAAAAATGACCTTGTGTCACATCCTGCTCGGCGAGGATTGGGGTAAATATATATAGTGATGAGATGTGGTAAATGAAAATAAAATTTAAAATGAAGCATTGATCTAGGCATGTCAGATATGGGTATATGGAAATGTCTGGAAGGACGGGTAATAATGAACAAATGATTTGCTAAATGACCTCCGACTATTGGAAAACACCGACGGGGAGTTTGTTCCGCAATCCAGCAGTTCTTGGGAAGAAGTAGTGTCGTAAATAAGGTATGTCAAGAAAATATAGATGGAATTTTGCAAGAATTGGCGAATCGGGTTTCGATTGGAAACTCTCAGATTGGTGGTAACGAGTTGTGATGCTCTTATGAACGCCTTACATTGAAGGAATGATAGAAAAGTAACAGATATTATGCTGATGGGTGAGTTGTTTGCATGCAGTTAAATGTTTGTATACATTCAAATGATTTTAAGTGTTGCTATTTATTGTTTGTACACACTTAAATGGTTACTCAACAGGCAGACTCAAAGCGTGTTTAAACCGGTATTTGTCATACGCCCCACCAAGCGTATAAGTGTGGCACAAGACCGTTTTAGGTGGATCTGAGCGCAGGACCGAAGCCCACACGTGCCTGGCAGTTCCAAAAATGCCTCAGACCCCGCCGGCATTCCCCTAAAGAGAGGCGCCTCAGGCGCCAGGCGATAAACCCAACCCCTCCGAGGAAGGTTTAAAAAACCTGGGGGGTGGGTGGACGGCCCCTTGAGGTTCAAGGATGCTGGTCATTACCGACTGCCACCGGAACAAGGACACACCCAGCCGGACCGTGACTCGCCAACACGGCCGACCATAGCGTGACCCAGTCATAATGCCAGCGTGTTTAAACCATATGTTTGAAAAAATCGTCAAAATAAATAAATCAATCTACGTGCTATTTAGATAAAAACAACCTATATTAGAATATCCAGTTCGTGTTTAAGTGATTAAAAATACAATGACTAAACATCCCCACCCCCCGTTTTGTACAACTAAATTCTCGCATTCTCAGACAGTTGAACTTTTGCGTTTCTTTAAAGAATTTCAACCATAAAGTACTGGAAATCTACGCTTAAAATATGCATCGTAACTAATAAAATCATTGTCAGTAAGATCAAAGAATTAAAAAGGAAACCGGGCGTGTCCTCGTGGTGTAATGGTTAAAGCGATGGACTGCCGAATCGTAGTACGCGAGTTCGTACTCCAGTCGCGATAATGCATTCGCATTCTGAATTTAGGTTATTTAATGCCAAAGCCATTCTCCTAGAAGAACTGTAGTGATACTAATTAACCCATAGCTGGGAGGATAAGGGGATTCATACCTTTCCCAAGGGTATTTGTCCGAAAGTGAACGTAATAGCGCGACTGGAGTACGAACTCGCGTACTATGAGTCCGCGGTCCATCGCTTTAACCATTACGCCACGAGGACACCCCTCATTTTTTTCAGGACGATTATTTATTTTGTTACAGCACAAAAACGATTGAAGTTTTTCTTCAGGAAACGTATATAAAATCTATGACATGGGCAGTGAACAGTCTGGATCTAAATCCAAAAGAAAATTCATGTTCAGAAATTAAAAGAAATAGTCTACTCAAGACGATCCTACCATTCAAGAAAATTGGAACCTCTTTGATAAAGAATATGGCTTTAAATTTGTTAAGTCCCTGCCTGAATGCATTAAGGTTGTCATATAATCTCGGGCGGGGGAGGGGTAATTAAGCATCTATTCCATTATTTTTTGTCAATGAATTCCATAAATTTTTCTTTTATGTTGGGTTATTCGATAATATTTTTCTCTGCATGGCTTGGAAAAACTATCTTATTAATTGAAATGATTTAATCTATTATGTTTAACGAATATTTTATGAAGCCAAAATGTTCAGCGATTAAATAAAAAGTTTTGTATCATATCTGTTATTAGTTTATTTACTATTAAATAAAAATGTGTTGTGTCTTATCTATTATTAGTTTATTTACTGCTAAATAAAGAAATGTTTTGTGTCTTATCTGTTATTAGTTTATTTACTGTTAAATAAAAATGTGTTGCGTCTTATCTGTTATTTGTTTATTTACTGTTAAATAAAAGTATTTTGTGTCTTATCTGTTATTTGTTTATTTACCATAAAATTAAAAATACCCTGAGTAAATATCCTCTAAGTGTGCTAATTAGATTTTTTTGCCAGATGTATTATTGTTACTCGTCTTCGAGTTTTACTTCCTGGAGTTAGCCGATGATTTCTCACTGGAGTTTGAGTGACATCAAGTCTCTTTAAGCCTCCTGGACTCTCCTCAGTATTCTGACCGATTTTAATTCTGTAGTTTGGATGGGCTCCACTCGTCCTCTTATTTCCAAATCGTCTAGTCCTTGTACCAATCCTCTGTTGACTATACCAAGAGCACAAATTATAATTGGTATAACCGTCAGTTTCATGTTCCACAGTTTTTCCAATACTCTAGCAAGGTCCCGGTACTTATCCTTCTTTTTGCTTTCTTTCAATTTTACTCAGTGGTCAGCCAGGACAGCAAAGTCAACAATTCGGCAAGTTCTTTTTTTGTTGACTTTCACAAGGTCTGGTCGTCTGGCCGAGATTAGGTGATCCGTTTGTATCTCAAAATCCCAGAGGAGTTTGTGTGTCTCCATGACAGATTCTGGGTTGTGTATATATTATTTGTTCACATGGTTAAACTTCAGTTTCTTGCACAATTTCCAGTGGATCACCTTGCCCACCCAATCGTGTCTAGTCTTTCTGTGCTAATTTGCTGCATTCGCTTATAATGTGATTGATGGTTTTGTCGCCACATTATTATTATTATTATTATTATTATTATTATTATTATTATTATTATACTCTCTGTGGGTTTTTAACCCCAGTATTAGCTGGTGGTCTTTTACTGGAGTCTGAGAGACAGCAAGTTTCCTCTGGTCTCCAGGACTCTTCTTAGTGTTTTGATCGATCTCAAAAGTAGATGATTTTATTTCTTCGTCAGATTCCCAATTCCTCAAGTCTTTTTTTTTCAGCTTTTGAAGACTGTTTCAAGCGCACCAACTATAATCGATATCATCGTTACCCTCATGTTCCCCAGCTATTTTTAGTTCTCTAGAAAGGTCCTAGTATTTGTTTATTTTTTTTTTCGCTTTCTTTCATTTTCACTTTATAGTCCGCTGGAATGGCAAAATCCATTTGACTGCAAGTACTTTTTTTTCTTGTTAATTAATACAAAGCTTGATCTTCTGGATGGGATTAAGTTATGCATTTGTATCTCAAAACCACTGAGAATTTTTGTCTAATTCTCTTGGACGGATTCTGGTTTGTGCATATACCATTTGGTATTATTACCATTATTATTATTTCTTGCGATTTTTTCACATCATGGTAAGCTGGAGGGCTTTCACTGGAATCTAGGTGATAGCAAGTCTCCTCTGGTCTCCAGGACTATTTCTTGTATTATGGTCGATATTAACAATACAGTAGTCTGGGTGGTCTTGATTCTTCCGCTGATTCCCAATTCTTCCAGTCTTCTTTCCAACCCTTTGAAGACTGTTCCGAGTGCACCAACTACAATTGGTATCACTGTCACCCTCATGTTCCATAGATTTTTTAGTTCTCGGGCAAGAGAGTTTATTTTGAGTTTATTTAGTTTTTTCCCTTTGTTTTAGTGTTAGTATATCTCATTGGCCTCGTGGGTTGAGTGTCCGGGAAACCTGGGTTCAATCCTAGGTCGCGTCATACCAAAGACTTTAAAAATGGTACTTGATAACCCCTTGCTTAACACTCAGCAATATAAGATACGTATCAAGAGTAAGGTGGAGCAATCCAGGGAAAGGAGTAGCGCCCTCCCCTACATCTCGGTGTAGTAGCAATTGAAAAGGAAGCCTTCTGGTCACCTTCGACTACGGTCGCCAACTTTACTTTATATCATTGATGTATTAATGCTAATACTGGTCCTTGTTAAGTTGGGACTCAGTTAAATATCTTTCCTATCATCAAACATTCCAATACACTGTTCATCATCATCATCATCATCATCATGTCATGCCATCAGCACAGATATCCCTGACCCTTTCTCGCCACCCTTCTTTATCGCCCATTGCTTCCGGCAGGTCTTCAGGACTACATCCCCTATCACCATAGAGCTGTTGTATGTAGATTCTAGATGGTCGTCCTGCCTTTGCTCGTCCATGTGAAGGGGTCCACAGAAGTGCATCACTTATGAGTTCGTCCTAACTTCTCCGGTAGTGTCCCGCACGACTGGTTCGTCTAACTTGCATAGTTTTCGTGAAAGATTACCATGACCAACACCCAAACCAACACACTGTTGGTAGAGCTAAAAATACACTATTCTTGTTGAGTGGTATGACCTCCCTGCCAAAAACAAACAAAAAAACCAAACAAAAAACAAGAGAAAACTAAAAGAAGCAAACTAAACCCGACCCCCACCCTAAAAAAAAACTGATGCCGTGGATATCCCACTTAAGTGTATCTGATGCTGAAGGCTTTTATCTTTTTAATTAACACTAATCTGGCTGGGATTTGGTGTTCAGATCCCATTTATGGATCAAATAGATGCTTTTCAAAATTATTTGTATTCGATGAAACCCAGTGAAAAAAAAAAAAAACAACAACTTAATAAACAGTTACACAAAAATATGAACGTACAATGAATGCGATGACGGGGCCGTTCGTGGTGTAATGGTTATCGTCGTTGGAAATGGGCACGGTGATCCGAGTTCAAATCTTAGACGAGTCTGTATACATTTCACATAGCGCTAATATCCTTGGGAAAGATATGAATCCATCTGTTCTTCCTCCAGGAATGGGTAGAATAGTAGGGCAGATTGGGCTTTTTAGTCTTGGTATTGCAACTGGTCTATTAGAAGAAAAACTCTGAATCCAAACCTGTTAAACTTCGCATGAAAATTGACCTTGTGTCGCATCCTGCTCGTGCAGAGGGGTTGGTAAATATATACAATGAATACGATTCCCTAACCTCAAGGCATAAAAATCTCTTGACGGTTTGACGTGTTAAAATCAATCAACCAATCAATCATTGCAATATAAGTAATGATTCTCTCATAATTATGTCTTCTTTTTTTGTATACTAAATAAATAATCTTTTTTATTAGTACAATAGAAGTAAACTTCTTTTTTTACTTGTGTCGCAAAATAGCCCGTCATTAAGAAGTGATACAACGGATATAGAAATAATACAATCGCATAAACAATGTTAGCAACGGACAGTGATTAACGAGTGGGGTTTTGTGTGTTTTATGACTTGTTATAAATCAAATAGTTAAACGCATACAATAGTATCCCTGCTTTTTTCGTTTATAGAAGAGAGAGAGAGAGAGAGAGAGAGAGAGAGAGAGAGAGAAAGAGAGAGAGAGAGAGAGTTTCTTTGTTTAATGGCATATCAACCATCGTGGGTTATTTAATGCCAAAGCCACTTTTGTAGAAGAACAGTAACGGTACTATCTAACCCATAGCTATGGGGATAAGAGGGTTCATGCCTTTCTTAAGGGTATTAATCCGAAAGTGAACGTAATAGTGCAACTGAAATTCAAAGTCGCTTACTTCGATTCTGCTGTCCAGCTCTTTTACCGTTACACTACGGAGACTTCCCCAGAGAGAAAGTGTGTATGAGTGTGTGTGTGTGTGTGTGTGTGTGAGAGAGAGAGAGAGAGATGAATAAGCCTAAGGTCTGTTTATCTCGAATCGTGACCATTTCCAACACTAGAGTGGGTTACAGTGGCCCAACTTTGCCGCCGATGTGATTATGTTGGATAAATCAGTATTCATTGATAAGCTCTCAAGCAGTTGAATAAGTTTATAGACTATACCAATATATAGAAGAAGCCATTAGAAATATATATAGAGTAATCAATTGAAAAAAGGCTCTTGCCTTCATATCAGGGATATAGTTAGGATCATTCACATCTCTGTAGACACCAGGTTCCCTTAAAACACCAACAGCCACCACCACCCTTTTACGGCCGACTACATCCTCTTCCGTGACCATATTCCTTAGTCAAAAAATAAAATTAAAAAAAAAACACCTCGTTTGATCCCTATTATTTTAATGCAACCAGTAGAAAATGGGCAACTATTCAACCTGTCTTAGGTAAGAGCCACCACTGTGGTACCTGTTAGGGACTCTTCTCTGGGTTAGATAGATACTGATTGTTACGTTCCGCTCTTTGGTCAAACAAACGACAACACGGAATTTATATATAACAATATATATTTATTTTCTCGACGGACGCTTGTGTGAAGTAGGAGCAGTCAGGAGCGGAATTAGAATCGTTCGTCTATGAGGCTTGAACTCTTCGATGTAAGTAGACGATGGCCGAGACAACGCACACAGAGTGACGACGAGGTCAGCTTCGTGAACAGCGGAGTCTTTTCACTGCCTTCTGTTCAATTCGTCGGCCTTATATTACCTTCAAACTCACACGCGGAGATATGGACACGCCTCCACGCCTCCGCAATTTCTTCCGATATCTGGCGATCGGGATGTGTCACTTCCGCTATCTTTGGAATGGCCAGTGTGATCGTAATCGAGCGGAAATAACTGTCATGCAGTTCACAGGTCACTCTCTTTCGGTGCATCACTTTGAAGTGGGACCTTCAACTTGTCCCATATTATCAGCCGAGCTCACCTGCGCGATTTCTTTCGATCATTGGCCATTGGGATGTGTCACTTCCGCTATCTTCGGAATGGCAGGTGTAATCGTCATCGAGCGGAAATAACTATCATGCAGTTCATAGGTCAATCTCTTCCGGCGCATCACTTTTTTTACGGCACAGTGAGAATTTTTTTACCATGTCTCATATTGTGAGCCAAGCTGTATTTTACATGATAATTTATAAGTTTTACGGTCTCATTTATTCTTAATATTAATAATACTAATGATTTATTCAGAGTTATATAGTTTCAAACATATAAAGATAATGATTTGTACGCAGTTAAATGATTTCAAGAATTCGTTGTAATTATATGGGTTCAAACGCAACAAAATAGCAGCTGTAGCGTATGTTGTGATAGGACCAAACGATCAATCACATAATAAGTGAATGTAGTAAGTTAGAGCAAAAAGAATATAAGACTAGACATGAGTGGGTGGGAAAGGTGATCCATTGGGAATTGTTCTAGAAGTTTAAATTTGATAAAACAGTTAAATGGTTTCAAGTATTCATATCTATTATGAATATTTTCAACTTTTACTTGTTTAATATAATTGTGAAGTTACATTTTTGAACCGTATATAATTAGAGACCATGATTATTTAAGATAACTCCGGCATTACATAACCCAACAAAGCTTTGTTATATATTGACCCTCGAACGAGCCGTCAATCAAGAGATGCACTTGTGTAAATAAGCGGAAGAACAGCAGAAGCAGGTGGATGTTAGAAAATAATATAACCAGGTGCCCAGGCGGTTCGAGTCAGTTGGAGACAGCATGCCAAAGGGAGAGCCAGCTCCAGACAGAGGGCTTTGGGCCCTTAGTGACCCCTGGTTGAGCAACCCAAGCCAAGATGCGAAAGAAGTGCTGCTATGGTTGAGAGAAGAACTTGGATCAAAATAGCAGTCCGTCCTTGTCTCCACTCAAAACCAACCAACCAACCAACTACTAAGCCTGTGTAACATGGAATATGTAACTTAGTTCAGCACAATTCCAGAAGTATGAGGCAATCAGTGAGAATTGAACTCACAAACAGTTGTCTGTTTGCTTAGCTTGGTAACCGTTACACTCTGTGAGGCGTCCTTTAAAAACTAAGCAAATCATAAGGTCACAAATATGAAAGACTTAATAAGGATTGAACTTTTAATTGCTCAGTAAGATTAACTTACTAACCATTTCATTACGCAAGGCACCCACAGGGCTTACCGAGGTTAGTAAAGAGATAGATTCATACTTTTCTCCATGAATTGAGCGGGATTTCCAGAATTTGAACCCAGCTCATCCAGGTCATTTCCTATAAGGATCACTGTTACGCCATTAGCTATTTAACTTTCATTTCAGTTTTCGTGGCTTAATTGGCAAGATGTAGTTTATGCTTGGCTTTCAAGGATATAGGACGTCAGTTCAAAATTCCTCGGAGACGTGTTTGTACGTTGGATTCGCGCTAAATAATGGTTGTAGAATGAGAAAACGAACTGAGTATTATGATATAAGGCAACAAAATAAAATGAAAGAAAAAAAAAAAACTAGTAAAAAGATTAAAAACGACTCCATCAAAGCAATGAAGACAAGCTATGTTATACTATGACACATTCATAAAACATAATCGGACTCCCTGATTGTTGAGTATTAAACTTGACTATTTTGACCAACCGAAAAGATCTTATAAAAAGATCTATTGAATGAGAAGGGGGGGATTTTTATCTGAGACGAATTGGCTGAGCGAAGCAAAGCGCAACTCATCTTATTCCGAACTGGCTGTGTGCTATTTAATTTACGAACAAAGTTTTACTTAGATATTACCTCTGACTCGGTGAACCAACCCGAGAAGTGTCTGGAAGTGACGTAAATACAGGTTTTAAAAAAGACCCAAGAATTGGTGGAGCAACAGTAAGCGCAACTGATCTAATTCCGAACTAGTTGTGTGCAATTTTATTCACAAGCCAGCAGTGGCAAACAGGTCAACAACACTGATCAAACTCATGGAGTTACTTGTGCTGAGAAGATACAAGAATTAGTTTAAAATTCCAATTTTTGGTGTTAATTAATTTCACGGCATTCCATTTGAATACATAAACGCATAAAAAATATTTATCAATTAGGTTTGTCAGACTCATAAGGGCAGATGGTCGTGTTGAATTCTCTTCATCATTATTGCTATATTCACAATGTTTTGGCCGATATTTCCTCCGGCTTTCTACAGGTGTTTCTTGTCGACCTCGGGAGAGTACACAGAACTTAGAACTACGTCTTTTATTTAATTCTCGGGGGTCGCTTGCTCTGATTCCGTTAACCATAACTGGGTATATAAGTTAAGTATTCCTGCAGAACTGAATCGGCAAATGATTGTCACTTTGAGAACCGACGTCTATAACAATTACACTATGTGTCCTGCTGGACAACTCAGAGTGAATTTTCGGGAGTTATAAGCTTAATGTTCTTATATCACTATGATTACTACAATTGTGTATGGTTTTTTACCTGAGCTCATATTACAATTTTTTTTATCAAACCATTTTTTAAAAAATTATTGGTTCCTATATTGTATTCATCTATATACTTGGTCTACTCAACATGTCACTGTACCCCAACATATCTGCTGATTCTTTAAGGCATCTAATTCTTCAATGTTCTTCTTTATCAATTATTTTAACTTCATCTCATAAGGGCAGATGGTTTCCCTTTTTCTTCCATATATGATCTGCCATACCTGACTTTTCAATTTCACCTTATACTACTGTTTTCAATTATCTTCTAACTTTACTTTTAGATGTGTTGCCTTTGTATACATTATCACATCTACAAACGATGAGTACCCATAGTTTTTGGTCGTGTTGAATTCTCTTGGTGGCTTGATACGAAAGAAACACGAGAGAAGAAATACGGAGAATTGAGCCATTTGTGAATATTGTCCTGATATCATATTGACTACGTATCGTTTGGATGTTTTCTGCCTTTGACATGGGGCAGACATACTGTGGTGAGTTTTCGGGTATCGTCCACTATCCTATCCAGGTTTCTTGGAGCCGATGGATAGTTGTTGCAATGGAGGTTGAGTCTTAAACTAATCATTTCTTCTTGATATGCATCAGTGTTGCTACTAATGGCTTTTGCTTGATGTTATAGAGGTGATAAAGTATACGAAGGGGGGACATGCCGGCCACTAAAAGTAAGGCTAGAAAAACACTAAAAAGCAGTAGTACGAGGTGAAGCTGAAAAGTCTGGTATAGAGGACCATATATGGAAGGAAAAGGGAAACCATCTGCCCTTATGGGACAAAGAATAATTGAAGAATTAGACGCCTTAAAGAATCAGCACATGTGTTAAGCTGCAGTGACTAAGTACAGAGATGAATACAATATGGGAACCAATAATCAAAAAGTTTAGAGAAAAAATACTCATAATATGAATTCAGGGAGGTGCCCATGGTGTAATGGTTATCGTCACAGGAAGTGGACACGGCGACACGAGTTCAAATCCTGGACTGATTGCTTTTCACATAGCACTAATACCCTTGGGAAAGGTATGAATCCAATTATTCTCCCTCCAGCTATGGGTAAATAGTAGGGCAGACTAGGTTCTTCAGCCTTGGTGAGGCAACTAGTCTAGGAGAAGGAAAACTCTGAATTCAAACCTGTTAAACTCCGCTTAAAAAAAAATTGACCTTGTGTCATATCCTGCCCGAGCGGAGGGGTTGGGTAAATATGATAATATGAATTCAGGTAAAAAAAAATCATGCCAAATAGAAATGATGTCACCAAAATTCACTGTAACCTTTCTAGCAAGATACGTAGCGTAACAATACAGGAATACTGAACACTTACACCCGGTTATGAATCAGAGCAAGCGACTCCCGTAGATTAAATAAAAAAGGGGGTTCGAAGTTCTGTCTAGTCTCCCGAGTTCGACCAGAAACAACTGAAGAAGGCCGGGGGAAATATCGGCCGAAACGTTGTGAATATAACTATAAAGAAGAATATAATTGTCCGAAAAATCCAGAATGATAAAAATCATCAGGCTTCGTCTCAGAAATTCAGAAAACTTTTAAATTTTTGATAAAATAATAATTGATTTAATATACAAATATGAAATTTGTATATGTGTTCAAATTGCATAAATGTATTTAAAAACATTAGTGTCCTAATAATCGTGAATATGCGCATATGATATTTTATTGGTTCGTGATTCATACTTAGGTGGCATGAAGTGTGTTGATGTTAGAAAATATATTAATATACATGATTGTGTCTTTTTTCGTGCGGATATGTATATGGATACTGTTTTAAGCGTGTATGTATGCACATTATATATATATATATATATATATATATATATATATATATATATATATATATATATATATATATGCACTTGAATTAATTATTCAAAGTCCTACATAAACAGGTGTCGAGACATCAACTCTTAGTATTAACAACTTCCGACAAAATTTCTTCTGTGTTGACAGTAAGAACAAAGGCGTTTAAAATTCATTTGCAAAAATGTTTCCTTTCTTACTTTTTTCTTTTATCTTTTTGTTTCTTTCTTTCCTAACTATGCTTCTTTCTTTCTTTCTTTTTTTTTTCTAGTGTCGTTTTGATCTAACAATTCTTTCTTTCTTTCTTTCTTTCTGTTGTCGTTTAGAGCAAATAATTCTTTCTTTCTTTCTTTCTTTCTTTCTTTCTTTCTTTCTTTCTTTCTTTCTTTCTGTTATCGTTTAGACCAGATAATTCTTTCTTTTTTTCTTTCTTTCTTTCTGTTCTCGTTTAGACCAAATAATTCTTTCTTTCTTTCTTTCTTTCTTTCTTTCTTTCTTTCTTTGTGTTGTCGTTTAGACCAAATAATTCTTTCTTTCTTTTTTTCTGTTTTTCTTTCTTTCTGTTGTCGTTTAAACCAGATAATTCTTTCTTTCTTTCTGTTGACGTTTACACCAAATAATTCTTTCTTTTTTTTCTTTCGTTCGTTCTTTCTTTCTTTCTGTTGTCGTTTAGACCAAATAATTCTTTCTTTCTTTCTTTCTTTCTTTCTTTCTTTCTTTCTTTCGTTCTTTCTTTCTTTCTTTCTTTCTTTCTTTCTTTCGTTCTTTCTTTCTCTTGTCGTTTAGACCAAATAATTCTTTCTTTCTTTCCTTTTTTCCTTCTTTCTTTCTTTCTTTCTTTCTTTCTTTCTTTCTTTCTTTCTTTCTTTCTTTCTGTTGTTGTTTAGACCAAATAAATCTTTCTTTCTTTCTTTCTTTCTTTCTTTCTCTCTGATCTTACAATTCTTTCTTTCACTCTATTTCTTTTAGTTCATCTCTCTTTCTCTACCTCTCGCCCAACCTCTTTGTCACTTTTATTTTTCCTTCCTTCCTTCCTTCCTTCCTTCCTTCCGAGTTGTACACAATTTTCTCATCGCCCGAGTTGAACCATTGCAATGGACTCCCTTACACATTAAATACATGATGAGTGGGTCTTTTGCTTTCTCATCAATTACAACATGATGAGGTGGGAAACCCCGATCTCCTCCTTCTTGTTGCAAGAATTTCAGCCCCTTATAGCACTTGAATGCAAGTAGCACTTTCTTCCTGTGCAGAGTGGAGGGACCCACGGCAAGTGCCCTGTAAGCAAAAGCAATTAAAACGCACAGTGAGAAATCCCACGATTTGGTCACACATTAAAGTTGGACGTTCGATAAGATCTATCTATCTATCTATCTATCTATCTATCTATCTATCTATGTCTCTTCATATCTATCTATCTATCTATCTAATCAGTATTTATCTCGCGAGTTTGATTCGTACTTACCAATACTATGCCATATTTATGCACACGTATTTTCATTTACAATTGCCGATATGTACACCCACCACAATATATATATATATATATATATATATATATATATATATATATATATATATATATATATATATATATAAAGTACATAACAAGATAACAAGTGTTGAATACTATCTCACTTGAGAATCGGTAGCGTGAGGCAGTGAGTTGTGGATTTTTCTCCTGTTTTATTGTTATCTTATTTTCTATCAGAAATATATTGTAATATCCATTTTCGTGCATAGAACACTGTAAAATTTTACTGATTCAAAACGCTTTTAGTGTGAAATTTTGATTATAATTGTATATATATATATATATATATATATGTATATATATATATATATGTATATATATATATATATATATATACCCAGTATCACCCATAAATAAACACTCCCACACAAATTTTCATGAAAAGTTTATTTTCGTCAATACCAGGATTTTAGTATTTCTAGTGTAACATTATGCAATCAAAACAGATATTAATAGGTATTATTTGTTGCCAAATTCTACGGCATTGAAGCTTTGTAACCAAAAATAATTATATTCATTCACTCATTTTTATTTCTGGTTGCAGAGTTTTAATATTGTAGAATTTGTTAATAAGTAATAACTAATTATACTCGTTTTTAATTATACTCGAAATAATAAAATCCGGATATGCTTGCTTTAGAAGATAATAAACTTTTCAGAAAAATTTGATTTCGAGTAAATTCAAAATCCGGAAGTCTAAAAAAGATCAAGTTGTGTTTTCTTGTCGATTGGAAACTTGATTTATGATTTTTAGTTTTGGATTAAATTTTGATCAACAATTTGATCTTAGACATTCAGAAATTTTTTTTTTTCCTTTTATCTTTTCAGAAAAGTAAAGTAGTCAGATTTTCGCGACTTTGCCTGATAAAGAAACCAATTATATCAAAAGTTTGAAGCGAAGAAACATTAGGGCATTGAATTTAGGGGCTTTTTTATTAGTCTTTAGCAGAATAGCATTTTAATAACCAGTGAGAATTAACGTATTGAGTTTATTTCGTCCATTTTCTCTCTCCAGGATTAGGGTAAGGGTTAATGTTTTCCCTTTCGTGCCGGGAACTAGCGAAAAAGACCCAATATATCGAGCCTTTTTCGGTGAGATAAAAAAAAATTCTTTTTAACCTTTCATATTTTGAAATTTTGGACGTTAGATTTTGGAGTAATGATTTTGATCAACAAATTAATTATTTTGAATAGAAAAATGTAATTATCTTTTTGTTGTTTACCGGGATCTAGATTGTATTGGTATTCTAATATATAGTTGTAGTAGCTGTGGTAGCAGAAGTTACGCCTGGTGGTCTCCATAGTATTGGTATCACCGTAGTATTGGTATCACCGTAGTATTACTATTACTCGTAACGTCTGATTGTTCTAACGAATATCCTTCAGCTCTAACCAGCCGTAGATACGTTCTCATAGACCAGTTTACCTACAAATAAAGAAAGGTATAATTGGCTCGTACACAACACTTATTTGCAAGAAATTTTTGATATACGTGGGGCCTTCAATAAGTTTCCAGACTTTTTGTGCAGTCATTTAAAATTGTCGGAGACTCTTGAAAATTCACTATGTTATTGCTATACATCTTATGAGATGACTGACCAATTTCAAATGAACAGCTACAGCAGCAATTGGAATACACCCTACTAAAGCCTCATTGTCACAGCTGGTGAATTTCAAAAATACAATCTGGACGTCAGGACACTTTAGAAGAACGATATGCAATAAAATTCTGTTTTAAACTTGGAAAAAATGCCACAGAAACGTATGGAATGCTTCAGACTGCTTCTGGAGCATCTTGCATGAATCGAGCATGAGTTTTTAAGTGGCATAGGAGATTCAAGGAAGGCAGGGAGTCTGTGACGGATGATGAAAGGTGGGAGAGGAGCAAGTAAGTCAACAGACCAGAGTTGATTGGCCAAAGGGTTAGGGTTAGGGTTATGGTTACTATGTTGAGGTTTTAAGGGAGTTCAGAAAGAGATTCTTAGGGAAGAGGCCAGCACTCTTCAAATCAGGACAGTGGCATTTCCAGCAGGACAATACACCAGTCCACAACTCCATCCTTGTCACAGACTATTTGACCAAGATGGGCATCAAGACAGTTCCTCGGCTTCCCTATTGTCAAGACCTTGCTCCCTGTGACTTTTGGTTATTCCCTAAGCTCAGAGGCTGTCGTTATGAGACAATTGAGGAGATGAAAGAGGTTGTGACGAAGGTCATTGACACACTCACACAAGAGGACTTCAATGGGGCCTTCCAGAAGTTGTTGGGACGATACAACAAGTGCATTGTATCCGGAGGAGATTACTTGGAAGAGGACTAGAGTTTCATGTGTGTACTATCAATAAAAGTGCCCATACGAAAAACGTCTGGAAACTTATGTAATGATCCTCGTACATCATTTCCTCGCTTAGCACTCAGCATTATAATGTACAAATCAAGGATAAGTTGGGCACTTCAGGGAAAAGAGTAGCGACCTCCCCTACACCTCCGTGTAGTAACTATTGAAAAGGGAGCCTTCGGGTCGCCCTCAACTACGGTCGGCAAACTTACACACTACATAAATATTATTTTGTGTCACCTGAAATGTTGGATATTGACAATAAAAAGAGAGTCCCTTAATTTTAAATTGTAAATTTCAAATTGTCGCAATTAAGCTGTTCAGAGTGGACCTCATAATGGCACAGTTTCTAATTCTTTGTCAATTCTTACGGCATATATTTGTATTTCTGATTTTTTTTTCTGATTTTCCCTTCGTAGCCAAATGAAGTAATCCCAAGAGAAAATGCGAGTTTTACTAAAACTGTGCGGATTGTTGTTGTAGGTTTAGTTTGGTTTCTTTGTTTAAAAGCATATCAACCATCGTAGGTTATCTAATGCCAAAACTATCCTTGTAGAAGAATAGTAGTGGTACTATCTAATCCATAGCTGGGGGATAAGGAGGGTTCACACCTTTCCAAAAGGTATTTGTCCGAAAGTGAACGTTATTGTGCGAATGGATTTCAAACCCGCTTCCAACGATGCCACAGTCCAGCACGTTAACCACTACGCCACGGAGACTCTTCTTTTAGATTTTAATGATGTTTATGTTTCTTTTTGTTTTATTTCTTGTTTTATTTTTTTAATTTTTTTTACTTGAGGTTAGAATTAACTATTCTAATCTCTATCTTCAGGGATGGGTAACAGAACTCAGAAACTGAAAAGAAGAGGCAGTCTTAACCCGATTACACATCGGTCATGAATGGCTGACTCGTGCCGCGATACTGAAGCAGTAAGTAAAGTTATCGACCGTAGTTGAGGACGACCCAAAGGTTCCCTTTTTAATAGCTACTAACATTGAGGTTTAAGGGAGGGCGCTACTCCTTTCTCTGGATTGCTCCACTTTATCCTTGATACGTACCTTATATTGCTGAGTGTTGAGCAAGGATTTATCAAGTAGCATTTTTGAGTCTTTGGTATGACTCGAACTGGGGTCTCCCGGGCCATTGGTGAACTCTCTACCCATTAGGCCACTGGACTGTAGGAATGGCTAAAATTTACATGTGGCAACATAATCATTGTAAAGCATATGTTTTTGGAATGCATAAAGTTAGCCCCTATCAGAAAAAGATACTTTAAAGCCGGAAATCTAACAGAACCCTTTTAACTAAAAGCCGCAAAATCATAGACTTTCAAAAGAAAACAAGACTATTTAATAATTCATAAAAAACATATTCAAAATATATAAATAAAAATCCCGATTCGGCATAAAATAACCTTAGAAAGGTTGACATGCTGTAAAAAAACTAATCAACCAACCAACCAACCAACCGAGCAGTTTTGTATTGCACGCTTGTGAGTGGTTTCTTTTTCAAATTTCAAATCGAGGCTACTCCCTGTTTTAATTGCCATGGGTTCTTATTTGAATTCACAGAAAAAAAAAAACAAAAAAAAACAACAAACAAACAAACAAACAAACAAGCAAACAAAACAACGTTGCCCGTTTTCTATAAATAAAGCGCATTTCTCGAGGAGACAAAGCAAAAATTATAATGATTAGATCATCTGGCTTATCCGCTCGATGTTGACCTGCGCAGTGGGACGACAACGAATCTCTCAGAATATATAAGCTTGGTCGTCTGGTGGAGGTTGTCCCCCAACGCAGGACTCATCGTCTCGTCTAAAAGGGGCAGGCTAGGTCCATTGTCTGATGCCTCAGATAGACTGCAAAGATGTGAGAGGCAGACGTAGCCGAGTTATTTTCTACATTATTTGCGTTCATGCATTCGTGCATGAGAGGGGTCTCAGTCTTAAAAATGACCTTGTGTCAACCCCCTACCGTGTTAAGGGTGTAGTAAGGTGAAGAAACATATGAAAAATGAGATACAACAGCGGAATAGCCGAATTTACTGCAAAACATGATGCAATATTATAAACATGTATTCAATCCATGTTTATGACACTAAATCGTGAATCTGACAAATCATGTCGTACAGACTAATACAAATTAGGTGTTGCAATATATATATATATATATATATATATATATATATATATATATATATCAAAACCTTCTGCGAGATCTTCAATTATAAACCGGTGATTTAATCACTAATTTCAAGTGGCAAAAACAACGTTATCCTACTTAATCATTTCAAGCCTTTTATATCCTCGACGCACCTGCTTTTAATGTTCAATATCACTACGCATAAGAATCTCTTTGAGAGATTTCGTCAAAAAAAAAAAAAAAAAAAAAAAGCAAAGTTTTAATGAGGAGAATGTTTTTATAAAAGATGTAAAACCAATGAATTCATGGCTATTTGCAAAACTTAAGTAAACCTTAGCAAAAAAAACAAAACAAAAATACTATCGTATATTTGACGGTTTCTATTCCTTAGCTATGGCGTTCCTGGTTTTGGGAAGAATAACATGTTTAGTAATACAGAATGTTCATAACCTTTCTAATAACATCACTGCAAATATACACCCTTCTTACAATAAGTCCTCGTGGTGTAGTGGCTATCATATTGGAGTGTTACATCATAATAAGAGAGTTCGAACTCCAGTTACGCTATTACATTCACTTTCGGACTAATACCCTGAGGAAAGGCATGAACCCTCTTATTCCTCCAGCTATGGGTTAAACAGTACCGCCAGTGTTATTCTACAATGAAGGTTTTGGCGTTAGATAACCTACGAATGTTGATAGGTTATTCAACAAATAAACCAACCAAATCTATTTTTACAATAAATTGTGGTTTAGATAACTCCATTCTCAAGGAGTAAGGGTCATCCCATTGAATTAACGACACATCCCACCAATATCTCCGACCTACTACCTATCGGTTGAATATTATACAGCAAAGTGAGGAGGACTGAGCTGGATAATATATATATATATATATATATATATATATATATATATAACCATGATTCCGATCTGAAGCAAAAGTACGTGCTTTTAAAATCCATATGGTACGGATCCATTGGATCTCGTACAAATCCACAATGTTCTGGTACAAATCCATTAGGTTCTATTGTATATTATTTATTTTAACACCGTGTTGATAGTTTCGAATTCATTATCATCGATCAGTCTGCTCAAAAGTGTGATTTCAATCGATTTCGAAATGTTTATTTGAGGAAGAGATATTCTAAAATGCAAGATCACATGTACATCACACACACACACACACATATACACACACAATCTTGAACATTTTTCAGTTCACACATTTTAAAGTTTTATAAAGATCGGCGTTACTAATTACGTTGCTATAGATATCTCATCGACAATTCTTGTTATATAATAGTCGAGGGATTTCGGTTCATGCCTTTGAGTTTAGTTAGGCTGAGAACCTTTCGGCTCAGCACATGGGCTAGTTAGGTGCAACATTGAAACAGGTGTTAACGCGGGTGCGCGCGGGTGGATGGAGGTGTCACTCAGATGTCATAATAGTCCGAAACGAACCGAGGTGACAGGGTGCGGGTGACGTCACGCACCGGAAGCGCGCGGAGGTTTGTGTGAGAATTTGAAGAGAGAAAGAATCGGGTACTAGACGCCAAACGAGAAGGATCGACTTTTGGAGCTCGCAGGCGCGAGGTGAACGTGCGCCCTATGGGGGCCGCTCGAGTTGGGGGCCAAATGAATTAGGCAGCATAGAAGATTGTGTCTCTCCTCCTTACGTCGAAACCTTTAACTCAAAGTTAATAAAAAGGTTTTGTACCTGAACAAGAAGTCGTTCCGTGTTTTCGAATTCCGAGATTCCTATGTTCTTTATATGTTCTATCGTAATCAACATTTGATGTCCATTTCACCCATTTTGCACATGGCCATATTCGTGTATATGGCTATGTAACATTCTAAATTTGGCTAAAAAATCATTTTTTTCAATTCATTATCAAGGAAAAACGTCATAACAAGTGTATAAACTTCAACGTTTTAATTCTCTTCCACCCTCCCCACAATTTTCATTTCTCACTTTCTAACATTTTATAACAGTCGGCGTTCCTAAATACGTTGCCATGAAAACCTCACAGAAGATTGGAAGGTTTCCTAATATTTTGCTAAAATATTTTTTGTTTCAAATCATTATCTGATGAAACAACCAAAGAGCATTACACAATTCTATATATATATATATATATATATATGTTGATACATGATAAAATCAATAGATCAAAACAATCTCAACACTTCCGTACAAAAGGTCAAGATTTCAACAGAGGTTCAAAATTCAACATAGAAAGAGTAAAAAAAGTTATAAACATAATATAGAAAATTGAAACAGCAAAAAGAAAAGAAAAGAAGACAAAGGATAAAAATTCTGAAAACATATGCGCCATTTCGATTTGATATCATTTGGCCTTGAAACAAAAATATGAAAACCAAATTCATTTGTACCAACAAATAAACCCGACACTAAGTCACAGTTGATTTAGAAGACCGCCCTTTGAAAATAACTCTGGATCGTGACAAAAAATCCACATTTACAAACAAGCCGGTCAGGTCACGGATAATTTGAAACGCACTTCTCTCAATCATAATGTAAACACATTGACCATGTGCACTACACACACACACACACACACACACACACACACACACACACACACACATATATATATATATATATATATATATATACATGAGATAAATTAAAGACACTTTGAACTGAAAATATTCTTCATTAGACCAATGGATATGTTAAGACAACTATAGATTATATATATATATACAAAAGCATTTGATGATTGAGAATACACTCACAGTTCACTTGACTGACTGCGTGTTTTCCTTGAAAAAGTTATCCTAATTTCGTTTTTAACTATCATTTCAATTGAAAAAATCATTTGAATATTTCTTCTATCATCATTGGTGATTTTCAAGAATATAATCCAGATGTTGTTTTTTTTTTCTTTGAAACTGAAAGTTAAAAAGAAAAAGTTACATCTTGAAACGCATTATTCCTATGTTCAACTGTGGTTTCCGGTTTTTTAATATCAGTCCCGACAGCTAGATAAACTTGCTGGGGATGGTCACTTTTACCGTAATGATTTTTATATACCTTCTTTATCAGCTCCTGTTATAGTAATTATTGTCAAGGCCCTGCATAACGAATGACCTGTAAACACCCGGTTGCCTTAATTATAATATACATCCTATATGTGTTTTGACATCGAACTTAATAACCATTCAAGGTGGCCTTTAAGTGAGCAAAGAATAAATGTTATAAAAAGTAGAAAGAGTATGAGACATTTATATTTAAATGACGCTTGATTTCAAGTGCTCAACATGTCTTTCTATCATTAGCAAAGTAGACTTCACGTCGTCGACAGTTACAAACTACAATCAACCTATCTTTTCTAATTGTGCTACCATTCACTTCAACTGTAGTCCATTAATGTTCAAGAGATTCTCATGTCGACAACTTTGTTTTTAAGATAAGAAATCTATTGAGTAGCGTTAAACCTGCTGAACACACTAAGCATTTAACATTTTCTTCAATCAGTTGGTGTGCAAATCTTTCGTTAAGAGAAGGCTTCATATCTAAATGTTTATACTAGAGATTCTACGACATTTTCAAAACTATGCAAACAAATACTTAGTTTATTTTATCATTAGTTAATAATATTATCGTTAGTTAATAGTAATACTACGGCATAAAAAAAGTCAGTCCATATTTTAAAAACTCGTCTTCAAAATATTCTAATTTAAAAAGGTTCTTATCATGAATCTTGCGATTCGGTTATAGGTATTGGTTCCCTAAGCTTCTAAGTGACAATCATTTGGCGTTTACAGGTTCAATCCTAACTGCTGGCGAGTAACAATACCGGAATACTTAATACTAATACCCGGTTATGGTAAATGGAATCAGAACAAGCAACCCTCATGGATTAAAAAAAAAAGACGTGGTTCGAAGTTCCGTGTAGGCCCCCGAGTTCGACAAGAAACACCTGAAGAAGGCCGGAAGAAATATCGGCCGAAACGTTCGGAATGTATCAATCAATGTGAAGACAATAGTCAGAAAACCCTGCTTGATAAAAATCATCAAGCTTCGTCTCAGAAATTCAGACAATTAAAAAGGTTCTATAAAATATAAAAAATAAGCAAATCATATATATTTCAAAATGAATAGGTCAACCAAGAGATTTGTATCTTTTAAGAATTGTTTATTTCTTTCTTACATACATGCATGTTTCTTGCAGTTGCTTTCGTAAGAGGACATATGTGGTACAAGGCCATAAGAATGGGGCGCCTTACGAGAGTCGAACTCAATCATGTAGGTTTGTTAGTCGACTCATATTTCGCTTTACCTAGTTTATTGAGCACTCGCACGTTTAGCTTTAAGAATTTTGTCAGTATTTTTCTTTTGACTAGACATTAAGTTATTGGTTGATTATTTTCAAGTATGTTTTAACTTTTTTTTTTAGAATTTTTCTCCGGATATCGGTTTGTGTAATATTTTTTATTTGCAAATTATATCATTTGGATTTTTTCACACCGTCAGGATTATAGAATATTTATCAAAAATCAATTATATATATGTGTGTGTGTGTATGTGATTATATCTATAAATATATACATATACGAGGATCATTAAATCAGTTTCCAGACTTTTTTCGTATGGCCACTTTTATTGATAGTACACACATGAAATTCTAGTCCCTTTCCAAGTAATCTCCTCCGGCTGCAATGCACTTGTTGTACCCTTCCAACAACTTCTGGAAGGCTCCATGGAAGTCCTCGTGTGAGCGTGTCAATGACCTTCGTCACAACCTCTTTCATCTCCTCAATTGTCTCATAACGACAACCTCTAAGCTTAGGGAATAACCAAAAGTCACAGGGAGCAAGGTCTGGACTATAGGGAGGCCGAGGAACTGTCTTGATGCCCATCTTGGTCAAATAGTCTGTGACAAGGATGGAGTTGTAGACTGGTGTATTGTCCTGCTGGAAATGCCACTGACCCGATTTGAAGAGTGCTGGCCTCTTCCCTAGGAATCTCTTTCTGAACTCCCTTAAAACCTCAACATAGTAACCATAACCCTAACCCTTTGGTCAGTCAACTCTGGTGTATTGACTTCCTTACTCCTCGCACACCTCTCATCATCCCTCACAGACTCCCTGCCGTCCTTGAATCTCCTATGCCACTCAAAAACTGATGCTCGATTCATGCAAGATGCTCTAAAAGCAGTGTGAAGCATTCCATACGTTTCTGAGGTAGCATTTTTTCCAAGTTTAAAACAGAATTTTATTGCATATCGTTCTTCTAAAGTGTCCTTATGTCCAGATTGCATTTTTGAAATTCACCAGCTGTGACAATCAGGCTTTAGTAGGATGTATTCCCATTCCTACTGTAGCTGTTCATTTGAAGCTGAAATCATAAAAATTGGTCAGTCATCTCATAAGATGTATAGCAATAACATAGTGAATTTTCAAGAGTCTCCGACAATTTTAAATGACTGCACAAAAAGTCTGGAAACTTATTGAAGGCACCACGTATATGTGATACTATTGGTGGCATCCGTTTCTGTGGGCGTGGATGCCAGTCAGAGAATCTCTTTGTCTGTTTTGGCGCGAAACCCACACAAAGGCCGTGTGCGCGAGATCTCCCACGAGATCGGAAGTGGACGAGGGAAGGAAGGTTCGAGAGAGGCCAGAATGACAGAGTCAGCAGGAGAGGTCAGTCTAGAGAAGGACGCAGTTAGCAGAAAGAAGCAACAGAGACCAGTCGACAAAATAGGTCAGTCTGGGACATGAGAGTCGGGCAGAGAGGGGGCCAGTCAACAGAAGTCAGAAAGGCGGCTGCTAGGACCTTGCGACCAACAGATGCCGGGTTGATCAACGCGAGAGGATAAAGCAGCATTGCAAGTGGCTTTGTGAGAATTTTCGCTTGAGTACACGCTCGCGTTAGCTCACAGAATGCACAAAAGTGTCACAGACCTACCCCCCCTCTTGCGCATTGGAGCTGATCCAAGTCTGTGTTTGTTCGTTTGTTCTTTTCTTCCACCCTCTCGGTTGTGCTTTTCATGTCTGTAAAGGAATGTGAAATAACCCTGGTCAGGGATGAGAAAAACCACTAGACGATTCTAATGGCCATTAGTGGTTTAAGGAAGCTGAGATAGTGGGGTCGGCCGGCGGGTATTGGCACATATAACCTTCTTATCAACAAGGTGCACAGATGTGAAATCCACACCATAACTAAATTTTATTGATTTTAATGTCATGTCACCATGTCTAAGCTTATTTTATGACGAGATGTCGAGGAATTGCGATCATAGTTTGTTCATATTTACTTTCTTCGTGGAGTTGTTTCTTTGGAATTTTTTTTTGAACACTCTCTTATCAGATACAAATAATTTTTGAACAGTTATATTTGATGAATTGATGCGGCCTTAACAGGTACACCCCTCCGGGAGAGAATAAACTTGGGAATAATGGCAATGAACGGGTACTCTACTCAACTAGATGTCCAGAACTGGAACTTCATCTTTAGATGTTGTTTATTGTCATACCCAGGACACCCACAACTAGGCGTTCACGGTATTACTTTCAAACGGTACTCTGATAAGACGTTAGAAACGTACATACATTCATTTATGGTTTTTAAGGTGGGGGTTCTGTGAATATTCCCGTAAAAATGACACAAGAACCAAGTGGAACGTTTCACTGATTTATTTAATAAGTTACGTTTAGAGATGATAATGAATGAACCACTGGATGTGCGATGATAAGTCTCCAGTTCTACCAGTCTGTGATCTTCATCAAAAGTGTGATGGCCGACCTCGTAAATCCAAGGGCGATCACTCCCTAGTTAGTCAAAAGGGAAGTAATTATTTTCTTAGGAGTAATCCTAACACATTCAATATGTATAATTTGTTTGCAGACTGTGAAGTGGTTGTTAATATGGCTATTCAATACCAATTATTCTTTTCAGATTATAAATAATGCTAGAATAGTTTCATTGAAAACTAGAAGTGTAATATAATGGCCGAGGGATTTCGTTTTATATATCTTGCCTTTCGGTTAAGTTAGGCTGAGAACCTTTCGCTTAGCGCATGGGTTAGTTAGGTGCAACATGAGCGCAGGTGTTCACACGCGCGTGGGGAGGACGCGTCATTCACAGATGTCAAAATAAAACCCCAGATAGGAAATGTGCCAGGAGGTGTGAATGACGTCACGCACCAGAAGTGTGGGCTGAGATTTGAGAAAAGTCAGTTGAGTTGAGTTTCTGCCTCCGAAGAAGAAGGTTGACTTTCGGAGCTCGCCGAGGCCTTGCGGCGGGTGCTGCACGTGGTGGTGGTGGTGGTGGTGGGGGAGATGGAAAAGTCAGCCTAGAAAGATTGTGTATCACTCTCCTTATGTCGAACAACCTTTTTAACTCAAAGGTAATAAAAAGTTTCGTACCTGAACTAAGAAGTCGTCAAGTGTTTTTTTGTGTTTCGGGATTCCTATGTTATCTATATATGAGTTATGAACATTCTATGTCTATTTCACATATTCGTGTATGGCTATGTAACAGAAGAGCATACCTCTTGTCACAGATTCTTCACCAACACATGAAAAGAGTATACTCGGAATTAGTTGGTAAAGAGTTTGTAAGAACTGGTATGCATATTTGCCCTCGTGATCTGGCAGACTGTGTGAAATACATCCACATTTGCTGTCATCGTCATTAGCACCCCACAAAACAGCAGCTGTACGGCCACCAACCACCCATCACGAAAACTATCAATATCAGACAAACCAGACTTGCGAGACACTGCTTGAGAAGTAGAGACGAGCTCATTAATGATGTACTCCTGTGGACCCCTTCGCATGGACGAGCATAGGCAGAACGATCATCTAGAACCTACATACAACAGCTCTGTGCCGATACGGGATATAGTTCTAAAGACCTACCGGAAGCAATGGATGATAGGAAGGGGTGGCGCGAGAGGGTCAGGGAGATCTGTGCTGATAGCGACATGATGATGATGATGATGATGAAGTCTATTGGCACCTAACCAAAAATGACAGTTACCATTTGAATCAGATGACAAAATAAATCTATAAACTCGTAAGGTCACTTCACAGCCATCTCGGTATTCGACATGACATATCACGTTAGGAATAATTGATTCAGGGGTTGCTTGTTTGTAAGGTTTTCTGGCATATCAACCATTGTAGGTTATTTAATGCCAAACTTCGTTTATAGATATATATCAGATATATATGATTTGTAAACACATTTTGTTGACAACATTTTTAATCAAGCCTGAGCTTATTTTACACGCAGCCCATGGGTTTCAAGTATTTCTATTAAACACAAATAATTTACTATTGATCGTTTGTTTACACACATCAATGTGGATATACATATCATTTGAAAGTGAATAATTTGTCGGTAATTTCAATTTTAAATGAGTTAGAACTATTTCTTGTACGCGAGTATTGCTATTCTTTATACACAATTGAATGGTCTTAAATATTGCTATCAAACACTAATAATTCAATTCAATATGTATAATTTGCTTGCAGACTGTGAAGTGGTCGTTAATATTGCTATTCAATACTAATTATTTTTTTCAACACTATTCATTCATTTGGATGCGGTTAAATGGTTCCAAGTATTGCTATGTATCGCTAACAATTCAATTAAATATCAGTCATTTGTTTCCACACAGTTAATTGATCAAACAGTTCTGTTTCTAATAATTCAGTTGAGAACAAGTTATTTGTTTGCACAGTTTGAATGTCAAATAATTCTATTTGACTCATTGATTGGAGACTATCAAGTGTTTCCACTCAGAGAGGACCGGGAGCCATGATAATGAAGGGGTACATCAATTTCCTCAAAGTTCCAAGACTGAATCATTACCATGAGATTGTTTTTTGTCATAAACAGGACATTCGTGGGCAGGGAGGGGGAGGTCCTACTCCGCTGCAGAGAAGCAGTAGGTGTATTCTATAGCCCCAGACGAATGGGGTTGGGAAAATAATTGAGTATCACATCTTTTGTGAAGGCTGTTAATATATGAGTGGGGCCCCGTCGCATTTTGTTCCTTCTTCAAAACGCGCGTATTTTTGTCTGAATTTCGTACTCCAAATACTTCAACCGTTCTTAACCGTTTTCCCCATGTTTATTGATAAGCATAGTATCCATAAAGAATTATTGCATTCATAAAAATCATATTGCATATGAATTAGTAATTCTGCCTAAGAACGCGGCAAAAAATAAAGCAAACCTGGTTATAAACATCCCAACCTTGCAGCAGTACCTCACCATTACTTTATTCCTGGAAAGTTTTCGTTTTGTCCCACACGTGTATGTCAAACTGATCTCGTGTAACAATTGCATTCGTAAGATTGGGAATAAAAACTAGGATCAGTGTGTAGTACTTGAGCTCCCTGTGTAGTTATACGTTCATTACATTTGTATATACATATACGTGTGTATTTATGCATATTATTTTTTTTTTTTACTCTTTTATATTTTCAGAGTGTTCAGCCTGTGACTGATATATATATATATATATATATATATATATATCAGTCACAGGCTGAATACACTGAAAATATATAAAAGATAAAAATAATATGCATATATATACACACGTATATATATATATATATATATATATTAATGAATGCCTACTAAGTTAGAAAAAGTCTGCCTAGATTTCATCTAAACGTATCATCGTGACGATTCTGACTAAAGAAGGGCTGGACCAAAACTATATTTTATTGATTAAAAAACTTCTAGAAAGAATAAAATTAGCTCGCGCACCCCACACGTATTTATATATATAATAAATAAAAACGATAAAATCAAATTGCACCACGAATCCAACTTTTCTTATGCCAACAAATATTAAGTATTTCCGACCTTCGATTAAGTAATTCCTTGGGATTATTTTTGGGAGCCACACACACACACACACACACACACACATACACACACACACACACACACACACACATATGTAGCAGATCAATGTATAAATGACTGAATAAAACGCCGATCGGCAAATTTAATAAACTTTGTTTCTTTAACTTGAGTTTAAAGCTTGTTGAAAAACAGAAATTACAAAGTATTTTCGGTAAGAAAAGATAACATTAGTTAGAAAGTAAATATTCTCCAATATTTATGTTGCTAGAAGGAAAATTTTCTGCATTCAATGTAGCATTTGCATTGTGTAAATCTAGCTGATATATTTTGTGTGTGTAAAAGATCTTCACACGAGTATGACACTATGTAGCAGAGAAGGTACATTTATGCGCTGATACATAAGCAAATGAAGCAAAAATGTCAGCCAGAAAAAGATTGTAATTGTGGTATAAGCCTATTAATTCAAAAAGATAATTTTTGTCCAATTCAAAATAATTAAGCGATGTTGAAATTAAATGCATCCTTAAAGGAACAGAAAGTTAGATTTTCACTCCAAAGAAATAAAGTAGAAAGTTTTGTGTAGATTTACAGAATGAATCAATAAAATCAACTGAAGATTTACCAATTTCATTACTTATTCATAAGGTTAAGCTTGATAAAAAAGTTGATGATATATCTATGATAGTAATTGGTTAAAATGTATTTTAAACAATTAAAGAGGGAAAATATTTCTTAGATTATTTTGGGCTTTGATTCTTTGTTTTTTTTGCGGTAAGTCAAATATTGTCGTCTGCGAAATGCCGAAGAAATTTTAAAAAGAGTGCGTCAGCGCCGATTGGACAATAAATGCAAAAATACAAATATAAAAATTACAGCTTCTGGAGTTAATTTTTGCACCTAAATTAACACTCTTTTAATATGTAAATCTAATGATTTTCCATATATATATATATATATATATATATATATATATATATATATATAGTTTGCTATATTTATAAATAATGAGTGCTCAATATCGGTAATAGAACATGTATATTTATGTCAGGGTAGCATGAACAAAGGTGCTTGCTAACAGTTACCAAGCACCGTTAACTCTGTGTGTACGCTATCCTAATATATATATATATATATAGTCATCCACAGACAGATCTGTTTCATTCAATCAGAACTCATCAGTGTGGCTAGACAGGCTAGATTCTCGAAGCTGGGATCGAAACCCGGTTGACTCAAACGCCAATCCAAGATTCAGCCACGAGGAAGCCAGTATATATATATATATATATACGAGGTCGAGTCCAAAAGTAATGCCTTTTACTTTAGTACCGGAATAATTACCAACACAGGAACATGTACCATACATCAAAATGAAGCTGGTCGTTTGTGGATCACATTCCTACGTCTCAACATAGTCATCGTTTCTCTCAATAGCAATGTACCACCTTCGAACAGAGCATGAATCTCTGCCTTGTAAAATTCTGTTGACTGTTCTTTGAGCCACTTCATCACTGCAGTTTTCACCTCCTCGTCACTGACATAATGTAAGCCTCTTAAACTCTCTTTCATGAGGCCGAAGAGATGATAGTCTGAAGATGCTAAATCTAGTGAGTATGGATGATGTGCATAATGTCCCCCCTTCTGTTTGAAAATGCTAGACCAGATACAAGCATCAGGGCAAAGGAGACAATCACCTAATTCGGGTGGTCAACTTTACCGCATCCTCCACACTCACCAAATTTAGCAGATACTATTTACCAACCCCTCCGCAGGATATGAGACAAGGTCAATTTTTAAGCGGAGTTTAACAGGTTTGAATTCAGAGTTTTCCTTCTCCTATACTAGTTGCCTAACCAAGGCTGAAGAACCTAGTCTGTCCTACTATTTACCTATAGCTGGAGGGAGAATAATTGGATTCATACCTTTCCCAAGGGTATTAGTGCTATTTGAAATGCAATCAGTCTCGTCCAGGATTTGAACTCGTGTCGCCGTGTCCATTTACTACGACGATAACAGATATATACACTCATTCGAAGGTGGAACATTGCTATTGAGAGAAACGATGACTATGTTGAGACGTAGGAATGTGATCCACAGAGGATCAGGTTCATTTTGATGCATGGAATATGTTCCTGTGTCGGTAATTATTCCTGCACTAAAGAAAAAACATTACTTTTTGACCCACCCTTGTATATATATATTTATATATTCATATGGTTTGATATATCAATAAATAAAGAGAGATGGAGCAGATACAGATCTAAGTTTGATTAGATTAGACGTAAAACCAACGCAGCATGGCGATGCCAATTTCTAGCCTATACGATTATCAGTCTAAGTGCTCACGTATTGGCGATAAACTGGCAGTCGTTAACCCGATGTCTACACTATTCAAACTTAGATCAACTATCTATCTATCTATCTATCTATGTCTGTCTGTCTGTCTCTCTCTCTCTCATACACACACATATATATGCTCGTTTATTAGTTTGTCTTTAATTCTCCAACACTGTCATTGCCCAGTCGGCTGGGGCTGTATAATACACCGACTGCTTCTCTGCAGATGGGTAAGACCCCCCCCAACGAGTGTCCTGGATAAGTCACTAAACAATCTGATGGTGAGGTTCCAGCAGTGCTGGAGTTTTGGGGAATGTGGAGTACCCCTTCATTGCCATCGCTCCCAGGTCCACTCTGGCCTGGAGTGGTAGCACCTGATAGGGCCCTATCTATGGGTTAAATAGAACTAACAGCATACTTATGCTAAAATGAATTGAGTAAACTGAATAGCTTGAAATAGAAACGTTTTTGACAATTAAACCGTACTTACACTTAAACTGCGTGCTTATGCTTAACTGAATTATTTCAAATAGAACTGTTTTTCGACATTAAAACTGTATTTACACTTAACTGAATTATTACATATAACTGTTTGAATAGTTTGAAATGGAATTTTTTTGACAATTAAACTGTACTTATGCTAAACTGAACTGTTTTCAAAAGAACAGATTATTTACATGAAAATGGATTTGGCGTTAAATAACCGACAAAGGTTGATATGCCATAAAACCAACCAAACCAAACCAAACCATCCAACACTGTCAAGAATGTCTTCTTTGTTTTACTGAAATGGTTTGTGAGATGGGAGGCAAGTAGCCGTACAGCTGTTGTTTCGTGGGTTCTACTTCCTGGATTTGTTCAAAACAGCTAGTAGCATTTTTGAGTAGTTCTCCTGCACACTTCCTCACGGGCACACTGGTGTGGGGTGTCCAACATAGACTTACATACATCAGGTCTGTGTGAATTCTGGATGTAGTCTAGAGGACCTACTGGGAGAGATGGACGATAGGGAGGGATGTTGTGAAAAGAGAGAGAGAGAGAGAGAGAGAGAGAGAGAGAGAGAGAGAATCAAGGGACTCACCACTTGATAATGATGATGATATATATTGTGACGGCAAATCGAACTAAAATCCCAAAACGGGACTTTATTTTTGCACGTGTGAAGACGGGGCAGGTTGGCACTTGATCCCCTACAGAATAAGTCCTGTTCAAAGTTCTTCTCTCAGGCAGATAAGAACTGGCATATTACGTGAGGGAATAATTTAGGACCAGACTGACCGCCGCTGGCAAGGGGTTCCAAATTTCACACTATCACACACCCACCAGGCAGCTTTCTTCCTTCCCCGAGATAATGGAAGATAATGAGCTTATAGGTTTTAGTCGTAATAATATTAATATTGTGGTAGTCGGCAACTCCGGTTTCCCGTGTGATACTTTAGGAATTAATAGGACAGTTCTAAGCAAGATAATATAAGGCGAATAGAAGCTGAAAGGAAAGCATGGAATAACAACATAGACCACATGGTAAAATGAAAATACATAGGTTCTTTACTACGGTTATATATATACGTTCAAAGTGTCAAAACATATAATTGGATTGTCCATGAATATGAATGTCTTTTCTTTGCTTTTATCCTTTTTCAAATTGAGAGAGAGAGAGAATGGTAAACGAAACTTGAGTATAAAGGAAAAATGTCCTCAAAGTTACTTATCTTATTTTTTTTGACGGGGTTCCACTGGAGAATTTTCTTCTTTCACGGGCTACTAGACTTTGTTCTGTTTTTAGTACTGGCTTGGGGGACTCGTGTCTCTCATGTCTCAGTTAATCTTTTGTCTTTAGCCCGGAGTAAAATGGCTATGGTCCGTCTGCCACGAGCACTTGCTCAAAAAAACTGTCTTTTTTTTTGCTTTACTTCCGCTGAGGGGAAGGGAACCCCACTTCCGTTTGGGGTCCCCGCCAATCATTTGGCTTCTCTCTCTTTCCCCTTCCGATGTCCAGCGACCTGAGTTCACTAAGTGTGAACATCTGGTCTATCTCCTCTGTGACCCACATTCTCTCCTAACGGTCACTTCTTGACTGCTAGATAGTGTTAGTTCAACGGGGGGATAGTATCAGTCTTACGTCTTCGTCTCCGTGAGCTATCACGTGACACCTCCCCTTAAGAGAAGGAAGGGGATGAATAGAAATACCATAGAAAAAAAAAGGCAATTCATTTCACTTTTTTTTTTCTCACTTTACTTTTCTTTTATCCCTTATTCTTCTTCTTCACGCTTTGACGAATTCTTTCCTTTTCCTTTTTTCCGTCCCTTCCTAATTTTCAACTATAGGGGAAAACAATTTCTCTTCTCTTTCTTTCTCTCTCTCTCTCCTTTTCTTTTGCTTTAATCTTGTTTTTCCTTTCTTTCTTTTCTCTTTCGGCTTTTGGCCGTATCATGTTTCAAACCTTGAGTAGGTAAATCCTTTTTTCTTTCTTTCTTTCTTCGTCACTTTTGACGACTTTATAAGCTTAATTATCAAGCTCTGGGAGAAAACTTCACCTTTTCTTTTCTCTCTTTCTTTCCTATTCGTCACTTGTTGACGAACCTCTTTCTCGTCCATCTCATATTTCAACAATTGGGGACGAGAATTCCTCATTTTCTTTAGTTTTCCTCTCTCTCTCTCTTTCTTTCTCTCAACAACTATGAAAGAATATTCTGCTACTACATTTTCGTGGTGGCGTTAGAGAAATAAGCCTGGGTATTTTTTTATTAATTTCTCTAGGTTCTCTCTCTCTGAAACAGACAACTGGCTTAATTTCTCCTCGAATTTATTCGGCATTTGCTGAGTTTCTTAATTTTTCGAGGTTGGCCTTCTTGACGGACATATCTCTTTAATTTGTTTGTGTGACACACTTGTGTCTGCTTCTTTCCCTCGTGGGTATCAATCCTATATGTCCTCTTGTCTATCCTCCGTGTTACTACATAGGGACCTATATATCGTCCACCACAGTGGGGTCCTTTATTTGATGATAGTAGCAGGACTTCGTCGCCCTTCTTAAATTCTTTCTTCTTAGTCACTTGTGAAGGTTCTCTCCTCTTTCTCTTATCTTCTCGATAAGTCTCAGGGAATTTATTCCCATTATTCGTTGGACCTTCATCCTTTCTCTGACGACTGGTCCTTTTCTCTTTCTGTTTACTGTGGTGTGGAAGGTTCACTTCTTTCTTTTCCACTTTCTCACTCTGCGAGCGACTATGTCGTTTGTGCCGCCCACGTGGCTTAGCCCCCTTCTTGTCTTCATGTTTGGCGTTCATTCTCGCCATCTTTTTTTCTTCATTTTTGGCGCTCATTTTCGCCAACTTGCTTTCTCCATTTTTGGTGTTCATCTTCGCCATCTTCTGTCCATGTTTGGCGTTCGTTCTCGCCATCTTTCCTTCTTCGTTTTTGGCGCTTATTTTGGCCATCTTACACGGGTTACACTTTTTTGTTCTTACTTCATTTCCTAGTATGAGGGAGATTCCTTTCATGGGTAGCTTCTCTACCACACCAACTTTAATTGGTCCATTTTTCCACTGGGACTTCAGTGTTATTTTACACAGCGGTATTTTTACCCTCTTTCCGCCGATACCCTCTATCATCACAGTCTCACGTGTTGCTTCTATTACCCCTTTAGGTAATTTACTTCGTAGAAGTAACGACTGAGATGGTCCGGTATCTCGTAAAATTGAGACTTTCACTGGCCCTCCATGTGGGCTTCTTATCACACCTCTCCTCGTCCAAGGTCGATAAGACTTGTCTACTCTAGCGGTCGTGACAGCTCCCTGTGGTTTTCTCGGCTGGGTCTGGTTTCTTTCAGGACCTTTTCCTAGCTGGCACCTTATGGCTATGTGTCCAGCCTTTCCACACTTGTAGCAGACCACTGTTCTGCTGCTACTTTGGAAGGTCCTTCTATTTTCTTCCTTAGGTCTTAACTCAGCTTTAAACTTCACTCTATTTCCCGTGAACGTTTTTTCCTTCGTTTTTCGGTGTGTGAGGATGTACTCGTCTGCTAGTGCGGCCATTTCATAAGTCACGTCAGTTTTTCTTTCACTTAGGTGAACCCTGACTTCTTCTGGCACACAGTTTAAAAATTCTTCAGCTAATATCAGCTGCCGGAGTTTCTCAGCGTCTCCGTCTATCCTCTTAGAGTCACACCACTTATCCAGCGCATTCTCTTTTTCTCTCAGAAATTCCACATAAGACTGGTTTTCCGTTTTTCTCTGTGTTCGGAATTTCTGTCTATAAGCTTCTGGAACCAACTCGAAGCTTTTTAGAACCGCTGCCTTCACCAAATCGTAGTCGGCGCAACTTTCTGTGGGCAGAGTTGCATATGCTCTCTGTGCTTTTCCTGTCAGCACAGTTTGGAGTAGCATCGACCAGCATTCTTTCGGCCATCCAAGATTTAGCGCAGTTCGCTCAAAATGTGCGAAGTATCCGTCCACGTTGGCTTCTTCAAATTTTGGGACTAGCCTCGCTTGCTTCGTTACTTCGAAACTGTCATGGCTTCCGTTGCGTCCTCTTATTGCCAAGTCGACTTCTCGCAGCCTCGTTTCTTGCTGAATTCTTGCTTTCTCCAGTTCCATCTTGTTTCTCTCTAGTTCCATTTGGGCTTGTATTTTAATTTTCTCCAGTTCAATTTCTTCTGGAGTCATTCTCATTATTTCCGTTGGTAGCTCCTCTAATGCTGCTTCCTCGAACACATTTTCGTCCACCATGTGTTCAATTATTTTTCTCACGAGTTCATGCTTCTTCATAGTTTTCTGAACATTTAACTCAAGCTTCTCGCCAATTTTCATTATCTCGCTTTTTCTCAGCCTCTCCAACTTTTCCATGGAGGGTTCTTTTAAAAACTTTCCTATTTTGTCCATTTTTCTTTACTTTTTTCCAAACAGTTATATCAACGAGTAATTTGACTGTTTCGACAATATTCCTTTTTTTCTTTCACGGTCTCCCAGGGTAGATTTAGACGGCAGGAATTGTCACACGACTACAAGCAATAAATATTATTAATAATAATCATTCCGGAAACGAGCCCCCATAAAAGGGTCTGTGACGGCAAATCGAACTAAAACGGGACTTTATTTTCGCACGTGTGAAGACGGGGCGGGTTGGCACTTGATCCCCTACAGAAATAAGTCCTGTTCAGAGTTTTTCTCTCAGGCATGTAAGAACTGGCATATTACGTGAGGGAATAATTTAGGACCAGACTGACCGCCGCTGGCAAGGGGTTCCAAAATTCACACTATCACACACCCACCAGGCAGCTTTCTTCCTTCCCCGAGATAATGGAAGATAATGAGCCTATAGGTTTTAGTCGTAATAATATTAATATTGTGGTAGTCGGCAACTCTGGTTTCCCGTGTGATACTTTAGGAAAATATAGGACAGTTCTAAGCAAGATAATGTAAGGCGAATAGAAGCTGAAAGGAAAGCATGGAATAACAACATAGACCACATGGTAAAATGAAAATACATAGGTTCTTTACTACGGTTATATATATACGTTCAAAGTGTCAAAACATATAATTGGATTGTCCATGAATATGAATGTCTTTTCTTTGCTTTTATCCTTTTTCAAATTGAGAGAGAGAGAATGGTAAACGAAACTTGAGTATAAAGGAAAAATGTCCTCAAAGTTACTTATCTTATTTTTTTTGACGGGGTTCCACTGGAGAATTTTCTTCTTTCACGGGCTACTCGACTTTGTTCTGTTTTTAGTATTGTCTCTCATGTCTCAGTTAATCTTTTGTCTTTAGCCCTGAGTAAAATGGCTATGGCCCGTCTGCCACGAGCCTTGCTCAAAAACTGTCTTTTTTTTGCTTTACTTCCGCTGAGGGGAAGGGAACCCCACTTCCGTTTGGGGTCCCCGCCAATCATTTGGCTTCTCTCTCTTTCCCCTTCCGATGTCCAGCGACCTGAGTTCACTAAGTGTGAACATCTGGTCTATCTCCTCTGTGACCCACATTCTCTCCTAACGGTCACTTTTTGACTGCTAGATAGTGTTAGTTCAACGGGGGGATAGTATCAGTCTTACGTCTTCGTCTCCGTGAGCTATCACGTGACAATATTGTTATATGATATCGTGCATTTTTCAGTCTAGTTTTGAAAATCATTATAACTTGTCATAACTCTCTCTCTATAGTGCCCAGTCGGCTGGGGCTGTAGAATACACCGATCGCACCTCTGCAAAGGGGTAAGACCCTCACCAATGAGTGTCCTGGATATGACTCTAAACAATCTGATGGTTAGGTTTAAGAAATGCTGGAGCTTTGGGGAATGTGGAGTACCCTTTTATTGCCATCTCTCCCAGGTCCACTCAGGCCCGGAGTGGTAGCAACTGATAGGACCCTATCAATGAGTTAAATAGAACTACACCGTGGTTTCTTGCGGTTATTGTTTTTTTGCATTTAAACTGCATATTAACTGAATTGCTCGAAATAGAACTGTTTTGACATCTAAACTGTGTACTTTTGCTAAACTGAATTATCTGTAATAAAACTGTTTTGATATTAATTTTGTGTATAGCCCAGCCGGCTGGGGTTGTAGAATACACCGACTGATTCTCTGCTGAGGGGTAAAACACCCCCAACAATCTGATGGTGAGCATCCAGTGATGCTGGAGCTTTGGGGAATGCAGAGCACCCCTTCATGGCCATCACTCCCAGGTCCATTCTGGCCCGGAATGGTAGCACCTGATAGGGCCCTATCTTTAAGTTAAATAGGACTAAACTTCATTCTTATGCTAAACTGAATTGTTTGAATTAGAACTGTCTGACTTAACTGTACTTACATTTAAACTACGTGCTTATGCTAAACTGAATTGTTTGAAATGGAACTATTTTTGACATTGAAACTCTATTTACACTAAACTGAATTGTTTAATATAGAACCGTTTTGACATTTAACTGTGTGTAAAGAAAATCTGTACTAATACTAAACTGAATTAGCTGAATTAGAACTGTTTGAATAAAATGAATAGCTTGAAATAGAAATGTTTTTGACAATTAAACTGTGTACGCATGCTAAAAACTGAATTGTTTGAAATAGAACTATTTGCATAAAAGTGGATTTGGCGTTAAATAACCAATAAAGGTTGATACGCCATAAAACCCAATCAACCAACAAACCAACCAACCTCTCTCTCTCTCTCTCTATATATATATATATATATATATATATATATATATATATCAAATAATCATTATGTCGTGCCGCTAGAACAGATTTCCCTAACTCTCTCACGCCATTCGTCTCTATCGTCCATCGCATTCAGAAGGTCCTCTAAACTACATCTAGTGTCCATATAGAGCTGCTGTAGATTGGTTCTTGCAGTTCGTCCAACACCTACTCGTCCATGTGATGGGGTCCACAAGGAGAATGTCACTTACGAGTTCGTCCTTACTCCTCCAGTTGCACCACAAGGGCACTGACTGAGTGTATAGAGAAAAAGCTTCATTGCAATTGTACAAGAATGCTACGAGCTATATTGAACAAATCCTATAAGCAACACCCCATAAAACAGCAGCTGTACGGCCACCTACCTCTACCTCTAAAACCATCAAAATCACACTAGCAAGACATTCAGGATATATATATGTATATATATATATATATATATATATATATATATATATCGTGGCTGAATGGTTAGAAGCTTTGGCTTGGCGTTTGAGTCAACCAGGGTTTCGATCCCAACTACGGGAAGCTACTGTCTAGCCACACTGATGAGTTCTGATAGATGACTATATATATATATATATATATATATATATATATATATTAGGTGTTCGACGTTCGGTTACCGTAATACTTATTCGGTACTGAAAATTGAATCAGAAAGCCAAGTTCAAATTCCGATCGATGGTGTTTGCCTTCACTTTGTCTAATACTCTTAGCAAAAGACAGAAATCTATTCCTTCTCCACCGAACTATGGGAAAAGCTATAAGGGAAAAAATTGGGTCTATCTTTAATAGGACAACCAATTTTGGAGAAGGGAAACTCCGAATTTTCCATTTGAGAGTATAGCTCACTACTCTTCATTTCTCACAGATCTGGTAGAATGAGTCTTGTAGTGGACTGAGAAAAACGCTGACAGAATAGGATATATATATGTATATATATAGGGTATTGTGTGTTTTTTTCTTTAGTTTTTATTGTTTTACGAGCAAGTTGGCTTTCAGGATTTATTTGTTTTTTCGTTTGGTCTGATCCAATTGAATCGACTATCTATGGTTTTAACATCAGGGAACTTTTATTAGATTTGATGCGAACCGCAAGACAAGTCTGGCTATCAACAAACAGTCGCCATTTTGGTTGTTCTTAAAAGAATCTTTTCTTATAACGAAAGTGACAACTGGGAAACGCTAAACGGTAGAAAAAACATTTCAAAGATGTCAGAGAAATAAGCAAAAGTTCAAATGTGGTGGCGGAGAAAACCAAGAGCGTAGAAGGCGGGGGGAGTGGGTAAAAAGGTAAATGGTTTAACTTACCTACAGAGTCACTGATTAAATAAATTGGCAGAGGGCAAGAAAAAAGAAAACTTTCATTTTGGTTATGGGTAATTGAATCATGGCTTGCAAGCTTGTCTCGTTTAAGTTCAGAGAAGATAAATAGAGTGAAATAGAGAAATATAGATAGGGAAAATGATAGATAGATAGATAGAAGAAGAAGAAGAAGAAGAAGAAGAAGAAGATAGATAGATAGATAGAGCGAGAGAGAGAGGAGGAGATAAATAGAGAGAGAGAGAGAGAGATGAAGAGAGAGAAAGAAAGAAAAACAGATAGATAGATAGATAGATAGAAGAAGAAGAAGAAGGGGATAGATAGATAGATAGATAGATAGCGAGAGAGAGAGGAGGAGATAAATAGAGAGAGAGAGAGATGAAGAGAGAGAGAGAGAGAGAAAGAAAGAAAGACAGATAGATAGATAGATAGATAGAAGAAGAAGAAGAAAAAGAAGAAGATAGATCGATAGATAGATAAATAGATTGATAGATAGATAGATAGATAGATAGAGAGAGATAAGGAGACAAATAGAGAGAGAGAGAGTTGAAGAGACAGAGAAAGATAGATAGAAAGATAGAAGAAGAAGAAGAAAGAAAGAAAGATAGATAGATAGAGAGAGATGAGGAGATAAATAGAGAGAGATGAAGAGAGAGAGATGAAGAGAGAGAGAAAGATAGATAGAAGAAGAAGAAGAAGAAGATAGATAGATAGAGAGAAAGTGTGAGAGAGATGAGGAGATAAATAGAGAGAGAGAGATGAAGAGAGAGAGAAATAGATAGATAGACAGATAGAGAGAGAGAGATGAAGAGAGAGAAACAGATAGATAGACAGATAGACAGATAGAGAGAGAGAAAAGGAGAGAGATAAAGAAAGAAAGAAAGAGAGAGAGAGACAGAGACGGAGAGAGGCTGAGAAAGATAGATATATACAAAGAGATAGAGAAATGAATACATAGACAGAAAGAAAGAGAAAGAATTATATATATATATATATATATAGATAGATAGAGAGAGAGAGAGAGAGAGAGAGAGAGAGAGAGAGGCTGAGAAACATAGCTATATACAAAGAGATAGAGAAATAAATACATAGACAGAGAGAAAGCGATAGATAGATAGATAGATAGAGAGAGAGAGAGAGAGATAAAGAGAGAGAGAGAGAGAGAGAGAGAGAGAGAGAGAGAGAGAGAGAGGCTGATAAAGATTTATAAAGAGATAGAGAAATAAATACATTGACACAAAAAAAAAAACATTGACAGACCGTGAGATAGCTTAAGTGAGAGTGAAACTGAGAGTGGATTCTAAATAGAAATAATTTAGGCATGAGATGTGTTCACCTTGAATCTTACTCGACTGAATTATGACTTACGTAATAAGCAGAAATAGTGGTGGGAACAGTAGTAATAGTTTTAATGCAGGCTGTAATGATTTTTTTCCTTTATAATTCCTGTTTTTTTTTCATTGTTTTTTTTTTATTGCTGTTTATGATTATCTCCCTTTGTTTTTGACATGTTTATTTCACTGCTTCCGGATGTTGAACTGATTCTTCGAATAGTTTCTATTCACCTTTTTTTTCTTCGTAAAGATCTTCATGTTCATCTTCCAGTTTTATTACTTTCATCAATGTTTCTTGCCTCCTTTTACCTCTCAAGCGAGCACTTTATCTTCTCCTCGTATACTGGCATAAATTTCGGAGATGCGTTGCAGAAAATAGGTACAAACCAGTGAAAGAATTAAAAGAGTAATGAGAGAGAGAGAGAGAGAGAGAGAGAGAGAGAACGATGTCTGAAAGAAAGAATTAATCAATTTACAGTCATGCCTACATAAATTCATTGAGAGAAAGATGGAGTAAGTGAGGAGAAAGAGAGATTGATAGGCATCTGTGTGTGTGTGTGTGTGTGTGTGAGAGAGAGAGAGAGAGAGAGAGAGAGAGAGAGAGAGAGGCTAATAAATAAATTACGAGACTGCTGGATTGAATGACACACACACACACACACACACACACACACACACACACACACACACACACACACACACACACACAGTGGCGCTCTTCGTATAATGGTTATCGTCGTAATTAATGGAATCGGCGACAAGGCTGTTTCCGTTTCACTACACGATTGGGAAAGGCATGAATATATCTGTTCTTCCTCTCACCAATGGATAATTAGTAGAGGTGGCCCTGGTGTAATGGTTATCGTCGTAGGAAATGAACACGGCGACACGAGTTCAAATCCTGGACGAGACAGATTACATTTCACATAGCACTAATACCCTTGGGAGAGGTATGAATCCAATTACTCTCCCTCCAGTTATGGGAAAATAGTAGGGCAGACTGAGTTCTTCAGCCTTGGTGAGGCAACTAGTCTAGGAGAAGGAAAACTCTGGATTCAAACCTGTTAAACTCCGCTTAAAAATTGACCTTGTGTCCTATCCTGCCCAAACGGAGGGGTTGGTAAATATGTATGGATAATTAGTTGGACAGACTGGGCTTTTTACTTTGGTAAAGCGAACAGTCTCAGAGAAAGAAAACGCAGAATTCAAACCAGCTTTTCTCTGCTTAAAAGATTGACCGATGAAATCACTAACAAGCCTTTTTATATTAAATTTATTGTCGGTAGACCTATATAATTTTTTGTCACGAGCCTCATTACCGTAACCCTGTGTCAGACTATGCTTATTACATAACGAATGAACAGATACATTCTCGTATATAGTAAGAGAAAGCTAGCTTTTAACAGTTATCCATACTTTGTTACATAATTCGCTCAGCGTAACGGTTATCGACGAAAGAAAAGGAATTTGTCACCTGAGTTCAAATCCTGGGCGAAGATGATTGCGTTTCATTCCGCGCTAATACAGATAGGAAGGGTGTGGATCAATTTTTCCCCTACTCCTCAGGATAAGGGTAATTAAGGCGTTTTTTTATTTTATTTTTTATTTTTTTAAATTTTTAGCTTTGATTAGGTAACTAGTCGAGGAAAATTCAAACCCGTTTTAATCTACTTAAAATTTAGACTTTGTGTCACCTCTGCCCACGGTGGAGGGGTTAGGTAAATACATACCTTAGAGAGAGAGAGAGAGAGAGAGAAAGAGAGAGATTAATACATCGACAATATCTCCTGCAAAGGAGTAAGCAGCTTTTGCCACCGAACAGGAAATATATATATATATATATATATATATATATATATAAATTATCCAGTCAGTGTCCAAGGACAGTAGGTGTGGATTATTCTTTACATAGAATATATGAGGGTAATCATATAAATCTATGAGAGTGCTCAATGTATGGCTATTGTTAATTCCCTATTTATTCTCTAGGGTATAACAAAATTCGCTACTCTGCTACAGGAGAGAGCATGTAAAAGAGTCATCTGACGAGACGGAGAATATACCAATAATATTCTCCGCCGAAATAAATTTATTATGACGACTTAACCGAGTTTGAGTCTCCATTTAATTGTACTATATATATATATATATATATATCAGTAATCAATCCAGTTAATCCGAAGTTGGGAACAATTCAAAGCAGGAGAATTTAAATATTCAAATGTAGAAGATTAAAATCAAATAGTCCGGATCAAGAGCTCAAAGCAAATAAAATCCCCAGAGTAAATAATTTTTTCAAAATAATAAACTAACTATCGGTTACAATATGATAATAAATTTATTTCCACCCTGTTAACAAGCATTGATATTAATCAATGTTTTAAAAATTAACAGGAATTCTTCAGATCAGCTCAAACAAAATAATGGATGAAAATAACAGTTTCCTAATTCACAACCAGACTAGACCCCCCCCAGGCAAAACTAAAAGAAACAAAGCAAAAAGCACTCCCCACTTTATTTCGCCTACATAAACCTAACCCAATACAAACCTTGTAGCCTTATTTACCAATTTATTTTGGCATGTATAGAACAACATCCGGTTTCATCACACTTCAAATTTAACAGAAGAAAATTTACCGCTGCAAAAGTACATATGCCTAACTATCCCAAAATATCTAAAAAATATTATCATTCAGATATAGCTTATATAAGTGCATCAAATTTTAATCATTTAAATGAAATAATTCTATCTAAACTAATGTAATTCATAGTAATTCCCCCATCCAATATCTATCTATCTATCTCACTCTATATATATATATAATTTACAAAAAATAAGTAATTTACATTACAATATCAGAGCTAAAGTTTCCTAATATTAATTCAAATTCTAATTCATTTTTTCATTTATCAATTTAATAAGTCATTGTAATTTATTTCTTATTTATTTGTATCATTATATTTCTAAACAAGTTTAAATTTGTATATATGCCTTCATCTAGCAATGAAATCACATCTCTGATTGGTTAAAATCAGATTTTGAGTGGTATAAGAGATTCAAGGAAGGCACGGAGTCTGTGAGGGATGATGAGAGGTGTGGGAGGAGCTGGTGAATTTCAAAAATGCAATCTGGACGTCAGGACACTTTAGAAGAACGATATGCAATAAAATTCTGTTTTAAACCAGGAAAAAATACCACAGAAACGTATGGAATGCTTCAGACTGCTTTTGGAGCATCTTGCATGAATCGAGCATGAGTTTTTGAGTGGCATAGGAGATTCAAGGAAGGCAGGGAGTCTGTGAGGGATGATGAAAGGTGGGAGAGGAGTAAGGAAGTCAATAGACCAGAGTTGATTGGCCAAATGGTTAGGGTTAGGGTTACTATGTTGAGGTTTTAAGGGAGTTCAGCAAGAAATTCCTTGGGAAGAGGCCAGCACTCTTCAAATCGGGTCAGTGGCATTTCCACTAGGACAATGCACCAGTCCACAACTCCATCCTTGTCACAGACTATTTGACCAAGATGGGCATCAAGACAGTTCCTCAGCCTCCCTATAGTCCAGACCTTGCTCCCTGTGACTTTTGGTTATTCCCTAAGCTCAGAGGCTGTCGTTATGAGACAATTGAGGAGATGAAAGAGGTTGTGACGAAGGTCATTGACACACTCACACAAGAGGACTTCGATGGGATCTTCCAGAAGTTGTTGGAACGGTAGAACAAGTGCATTGCAGCGGAGATTACTTGGAAGGGGACTAGAGTTTCATGTGTGTACTATCAATAAAAGTGCCCATGCGAAACTAGAAACTTATTTAATGATCCTCGTATATATATATATATATATATATATATATATATATATATATATATATTGCTAGTCTGCCAACACTGCTGCGTACATGTGTAAGAGTCCATAATATAAGGTCACTTATGATTCCGTCCTTACTTCACTAGCAGGGCCCAGCATGTCTTGTTCGTTATCCTTGGATGGTTTGTTAGATAGACGGCATGTAGCTATACAGTTGTTATTTTGTAGGGCTTTGCTTTCAGTTGTTCAAAACAGCAGACTACATTTTTGTGTAGTTCCCATCCAGTTTTTCTCCAACCTTTTCCAGGTGGTGCATCCATATACTAGAACTGACACTGGATTTTTATGCATTAGCTCTGTGTGGATACTGGATGCAGTGGACAGAACCTTTTAGGAGCGGTGTGTGTGTGTGTGTGTGTGTGTGCGAGAGAGAGAGAGAGAGAGAGAACTTTTTCTTTCTGCACGATTTGATCATAATGATGAAGATGATGATGATGATGATATATATATAAGTAAAAAGGTTGGTGACCGTAGTCGAGGGTGACCCGGAGGCTCCCTTTTCAATAGCTACTACACTAAGGTGTAGGGGAGGATGCTACTCCTTTCCCAGGATTGACCCACCTTACCCTTGATCTGTACTTTATAATGCTGAATGTTAAGCAAGAAGATATCAAGTACCATTTTTTGAGTCTTTGGTATGACTCAACCTGGGATTGAACCTAGGTCTCCCGGGCCATTGGCAAACACTATATATATATATATAATGTACTCGATATCAGCATCATCTCTTCCTCTTTGTGACAAACAACGCCATCTTTTCTTCTTCCTGTGTCCACTAGTTGTAAACATTCATTTGTTTATCTCATCATGATTCTCTTTTGTCATCATCTATAGTTTTTGTTCATTTGGCTTCAATAAAAGAAAAAGCTTTTTTCTACTATGTTTCCTTTTTAGGCGTTTCTCCTATATTAAACCTTCTGTTGTCTTATTTACTTCAATTACTTTGTTCCTTCAGTCATTATTTTGTGAGATCCCAGTCATGTCGGATAAAGAGTGTCAACAGCTGAGATAGCCGTTGAATTTCTATCGAGATTGCGACTGGGAAAAATCTCCATAAAATATTGTTTTAAACGTTACTCCCAACAAAAGTAAAACAAAACAAAATCATTACTCTAGCATTAACTGTAAACATTAAATACGAATATCTAAACGATAAAAAAGGGGGGAAAAACGAAAAGAATTAAAAAAAAAACTTTTGGAAGAAAGATGGTGGATAATACTTTTTTTTTTTTTTTTTTACGTAGGTTACGAATAGGTACACATAGTAAGCATAATAGGAGATTTATATATACAATGTCGGGGAATTTAAACCGAATGTCATCCAGATTTTTCTCGCTTTTTATACGAATAATACACTTTGTGTGCAAATTCCGATCCAGTACAGGATTATCCATGAATAAATACACCCGAATAATCTTTAAAATACAATGTTAATTTCATTCTCAAACAAAGATATAGTAGCATTTTATAATTTCTAGAGAAAAATGAACCCATCCCCCAAAACGAATATTATTAGGCATTATTTATTACCAAACTCTACGGCATTAAATCTTTGTGGCAAAAATTAAAGTGAAGAATCTCTGTTCAAATTGCACACACACACACACACATATACATATATAAACATTTTTAACTGCTACAGAATCATATTTTTAGTCGGTGTAGAGTTTGGTTAACAATAATATCTTTGATATTGTTGTATAGGCGCTCGTGGTGTGACGGTTATAGGTCGTTGGTAATAGACACGACAACGCGAGTTCAAATCCTGGACTTGGCGGTTCACATTTCGCATATCGCTAAAACTTTTGGGGAATGAACGAATCAAAATATTCTTCCTCCTGCTATGGGTACATAGTAGGGGAGACTGGGCTTTTAAACCTTGGTATGGCAACCAACCAAGGAGAAGGAAAACTCTCACTTTAAACCTGTTATACGCTTTTTTATACGCTTCCTGCTCGAATGGAAGGTTTGGGTATAAATCTGATAGATTTTTTTCTAAACAAAAGATTTTATTTTTTTTAGTAGAACATTATTCCATCAAAACGAATATTATTAGCCAGTATTTATCACCAAACTCTACAGTGAAAAATTAAATTGAAGCATCTCTGTTAAAATTGTACTAACATATATCAGCAGTGTAATTACTTTTTAACAGCTACATATTCATATCTTCGGTTGTTGTAAAGTTTAGCAAACAATAATACCAAATAATATCGTTATTATTTAGGAACATTGTTTTAGAACAATAAAAGAAAATAAAATTTTGTGTACAAACAGGAAGCAAAGTATTACTTCGTAGAACTCAGGTGGCACTAGGTATTTAAGTAAAAAACATTTTAGAATAGTCTGAATTTTAGGGAGTACCTCGGACAGTAAGTTGCCCAATCGGTTGGGGCTGTAGAATACACCGACTGCTTCTCTGCAGAGGGGTAAGAACCCCCCAACGAGAGTGTCCTGGATATGACACTAAACAATCTGATGGTGAGGTTCCAGCAATGCTGGAACTTTGGAAAATGCGGAGTACTCCTTCATTGCCATCGCTCCTAGGTCCACTCTGGCCCCAGAGTGGTAGCACCTGATAGGGCCCTATCTATGGGTTAAGTAGAACTAAACCGTGCTTCTTTCACTATACTGATTTTTGCATTTAAACTGAGTATTTATGCTAAACTGAACTGTTTAAAATAGAACTGTTTTGACTTTGGAACTGCGTACTAGTGCTGAACTGAATTGCTCGAAATAGAACTGTTTTTGACGTCTAAACTGTGTACTCATGCTGAACTGAATTATCTAAAATAAAACTGTTTGACATTTAATTCTGTGTATTGCCCAGTCAGCCCAGTTTCTTTCTTTCTTTCTTTTCATGCCTCTTACTGACTTTTGTTTTCTCTGTTTAAATTTCTCTCTCTCTCTCTCTCTCTCTCTCTCTCTCTCTCTCTCTCTCTCAGACACTCTTTTTAACTCTCTTTTTCTCTCTCTTTGAAGGTCTTTCTTTCTTTCTTTGACGTTATCCCCCCACCTCTCTTTAATTTTCTTTCTATTTCTCTTTTTTGCGCTCTTTCTTTCTTTCTTTCTTTCTTTCTTTCTTTCTTTCTTTCTCACTGTCTCTTTGAAGCATTTTCTTTCTTTTTTCGGCTATCTCTTTCTCTTTGAAAGTCTTCTTTTCTGATTTCTTTTTGTTTCTCTATTTGAATTTCCTTCTCCCTTAGGCTTTCTTTCTTCTTGCTTTTTTTTTTCCTTGATATTTTTAAACAGAAGATTGCACGTATTTACTCTTATTCCCTAAGTAAAGTATAATATATGATCGTAAGTATTGGTAACCGAACGCCTCACTACGCGACTTTAGCGCGCAGATAAAGACTATCAAAAATCACGGACTTTCCCTGTCGTCACATTCAATTACATGTTATTTGCCTTGAATCTACTTACGTTTCTTTCTTCGTTGGCTTTTCTAGACCGTCACTATTATTTCCCACCGTCAAAGAATAGTTTTTGTCTTGACTGGTAAAGCTCTTAGATTTTTAATTAATTACGAAGAAGCTACTTCACTCAGTGAGAATCGCAGATTTTACAAGTACATAAGTGAGAAACGACTTGGTGAATTTGAATTTGAATTTGAATTTGGGCTGCAAATTGAACTATATGGGGAATTGCCAGTCTGATATATTAAAAGACATGAAGTTTGCTAAAAAAACAAAAAAACAAAAAACAAAACAAAACAAAACAAAAAAAAAAACAAGAAAAAAAATGATATTAATTATAGTGTAGTGGTTAATGTTCTGATGAACACAAGTAAGAATGTAATATCTAAGTTTTGAATAAACTTCGGTTCCATGCCTGACTGTACATCACCAGACGTTTTAAGCTAATCAACTCTATACCAATAAAAAAAAAAGACCGTTGGAAGGATTATTATTGAGTTTAATTCATAGTCACGGATGCAAATAGGTGCAAACATGAAAAAGAAATACACGTCACAAAAAGATTAAAAACCTTTTGTATGAAAGAAGACCTTCACTTCCAACTTCCTAACACTCCATCCCAAAAACAAAACAAAAAACAAAAAGCTCGAACAAAGACAAGAAATAAGCAAAAGTCAATAAATAAAACAAAATAAAACAAAGTCACCCCCCCACCAAATAAAAACAAAAACAAAACAAGGTACACAATGCATATTAGAAAACCAAGAAAAAAAGATCTTTTTATTATAAAATAATTATTTCAGACCAGTTTTCTTGTCTTTGTGGTCTTTATCCCATTCTACTGCTGTACTCTTCTACCTTCTTCAGGTTTATATTAAATTCAGTAACTCTCCGGGAATTTGGAAGAGAACTCCTTATTTAAGAATATCTTGTTCTCATCCCTTATAAGTCGAGTCCACTGTCTTTCTGAGGAAAGTGATTGTTTCTGTTCATATTTCAAAGTTCTTTGTAAAATGCGAGTAAAAAACAATATAAACCTTTTCGATGACACGTATTTTAGTTTTTAGTTTACAGTGCTGTATTTTCCAGAAAAAGAAAAGATTGTTTAAAAAGAAGGTTACTTTAAAACCCTTACATCACCATAAAATGTTTGAACAATAATAAACTAGTATTTGAACAACAAAAACAACATTTTTTTTAATGAAATCTGTTTGATTTTGTTTGGTTTGGTGGTATTTTATGGCATGTCAAGCCATAGTGGGTTATCTAATGTTAAATCCTGTTCACACACACACACACACACACACACACACACACACACACAAATATATATATATATATATTGTAAGCAACATTATTTTTTCAACGTGACAGAGCTCATTTGTTTACATAGTGCAATGGTTTCAAAAACCAGTATTATTATTATCATCCGACACCAATAATTCAACTTATTATAAATCATTTTTGGCACACAGTTGAATGGTTTCAAGAATTAGTTTGGCTAGACTGTTTGGTTTGATGACATATCAAGCCTTGATGATGATTCAATACCAATTCCTATTTAATTATCATAAATAAGATTTGTTTATAAGTTTGTAGATAATTTCATTTTAAACGAGTTGTTAGAGTTCATTTGTTTGTATACAGTTAAATGGTTTCAAGTATTCCTATTAATCATTAGTAATTCTATTTAGAAAGTATTTCTAATTTATTACTAATCATTTGTTTGCACACAGTTAAATGGTTTTCTGTATTGCTGTCTTGTACTAATAATTCTATTGAACATTATTAATTTGTTTGCACACAGTTAAATGGTTTCAAGTATTGCTATGTAACACTAATAGTTCAGTTTAACATCAGTTACTTGTTTGTACACTATCAATGAGTTTGAAATATAATGAATGATTAGATAGTTCTCTCTGACTCATTAATGGGACCTTAGCAGATACTACCACTCCAATGAAATCAATTAATTTCCAGCCTTGTT
>OY757911.1:1836447-1923947 GCA_963585895.1 Sepioteuthis lessoniana
AAAAGTAGTCTAAAGCATTCCATATGTTTCTGTGGCATTTTTTCCAAGTTTAAAACACAATTTTATTGCATATCGTTTTTCTAAAGTGTTCTCACGTCCAGATTGCATTTTTGAAATTCACCAACTGTGACAATTAGTCTTTAGTAGGGTGTATTCCAACTGCTGCTGTAGCTGTTCATTTGAACCTGAAATCATAAAAACTGGTCAGTCATCTCATAAGATGTATAGCAATAACATAGTGGATTTTCAAGAGTCATCAACAATTTTAAATGCCTGTACAAAAAAGTCTGGAAACTTATTGAAGGCATCACGTATTCATAATATTTTTGGGTGGCGTTAGGAAGTTCTTTTTTTTACAAAATCTGATATTTCCAAAAATTCATTACATCATTATTAACCCGGGAAATAATTTTCCTCCGATTTCGATGGCCTTATGTTACCGTTTAGTTTGAATGTATATTGTGCCAAAAAATGTTTTTTTTATTGGAACTTTTGACTAGACAAGATATAATCATCAAGTCGTGTGAATAATACGAAATGCCCTGACTCTTACTCACATCCATCCCTATCATCTATCACACGTGGCAGGTCTTCTAAACGGCATCTAGTATCCGCACAGAGCTGATGAATGTAAATCTTTGGTGGTTGGCCAACTCTAGCTCGTTAGAGTAAGTCACTTAGGTGTTTGTTTTTACTTCTCCAACAGTGGCCAGCATGTCATGTTCATATTGAATCATTTGTGATCGTTTGCGACTGTACAGCTGTTGCTTTGTGGGGGTGTTGCTTCTAGGGTTTCTTCCAAATAGGACTTAGATTTCTTTTATAGTCCTCATGTAACATTCTTTTTCATTTGCCTCGTTAGCTTTCCACTAGTGCATTCATGCAGTAGTACTGACACTGCCATTACTCGGAAGAAATCCCGTTTTATTTCATTACGGAGATTAGATTTCTAAGTGATCGGTAACCTGCCAATAGAATTCCTCGCCTTTGTTAAGCTTTTGTTAACATCAATTTCAGTAAATGAGATGTTGCTACCGAGGTATGTGAACTGGTCTATTGTTTTCAGAGGTTTGCCATATAAAGTGGAGATGGCCCCATCTTGCTTAAAACATATGAATTCTGTTTTATTTGCGTTCATGAAGAGGACAATGTCTCCTGCAATGCAGGAGAGATTCAGCTTGAGCAGGTGTATTTACGAGAAGTTTTAGATCATTTGCATTGTCTGCTTTTGTCGTAGTGTCCGCGGGATATTGTGTGCTTCTTGACTTTTTTGAGTGGAACAATGATTTATTTTGATTAGATCTATTGACATTCGTAGTACGTAATTTAGGCAGATTATAAATGTATATGGCGCTAATGTATCTCCTTGTGAGGTTTTAGCAACAACGGCAAAGAAGTGAGCGAACAGTTGCCTTTGTGTTTTTGAGGAGCATCATTATAGCAGTAGTAGTTTTTGAGGATATTATATTCTAGTTTTATTTACACCATCTTTTTTTCTCAATATGGAATCAAATGCCTTGGAGAAATCTATGAAGAATAGAATTCTCTCGATGCTTTTTGCACGTACTCCTTCGAGGATTCGATGGATAGTCAGAATCTGTGATGTTCTGAAAGCCGTTCAGATTTTTTCTAAGGATTTTCTTGACATCGGGTTGGATACGATTGGGATGAAGGACATTTTAAACCTCAGCAGCTGTGGTAGTAAGAATAATAACTCTGTAGTTCTTAGTGATTTCGAAGTCGCCTTTATTGGAAGAGAGGACGGTGCAGCCGTCAATCGTGTCTTGTTTATACTCAGCGTTGCAGATTCGAAAAAGAATGTCGTTAAATCTCCTTGTCTTCTATACTTCAGGAGGTATTTCGTCGTGGCCTGCAGCTTTTCTGTTTTTAATTCTTTCAGTACTGCATCAATGTTTTCCTCTGTAAACTGTTCTAGTTTGATATCTAGTAAATAATTTTTTCGGTAGTTTTATCAATGATTTCAGAGCAGATTATTGAAATGTTCTTTCGACTTCTGAAGTCTTTTCTCTTGGCTGGTCGTTTTTAGTTTTGCTCTCAAGGTGCCTTTCTTTTCGAATTGTAAGGCATACTCCTCTTCTGATCACAGAATCGCATCAGCAAAGAATCGCCCGAGCCTCTGTAGAAATAAGAAACAAACAGGTAAATCTTCATGATACGACTAATCCTCATTTACCAATAGTGATGTAAGCAATCAATATACAGCAAATGTAAGAAACAGCTTTGATACATTTGAAGAGATATCTGAAAGGCATACTCTGAATGACTAATAAAACTTTGTTAACGTCCATATAGAAGTTCAAATCAGACTCAGCTGAGTTCAAATCAAACAAAACCAAGAGCATAATGTAGAGATCCGTGGGAGTCAGTAGCAGTTAGAGATAACATGAAAAAGCATCCTTACTTAATAAAAGAAACTACAAAACACCAATGCATAGAAATCTAAGAAAGCCCAGAGAGAACTTGCTAACACATACCAAAAAGAACAACTAGAATACATGCAAGACCAAATAAATGAAATCAAGAATTTGATAGGAGACTGACAAACACGATTTGCACAATAGACAGTAAATGTAGTAAACGGAAGGAAAACCATAATGAGAGCAAAACTAAAAGTTGTCAGCCAAGAAGAAAGACGTTAGAAATGGAAATAAAATTTCAATAATCTGCTTTGCAGACTTCTGGAAATTCTTGATAAACCTTCCTAAAAATAGTCAACTTGACATCAAACTAGGACAGTTAACAGAAGAAGAACTTGATATAGTTCTGAACAAAAAAAGCAAAAAAGCTGTAGACCTCGAAATGCTTACTGGAAGGCGAGAAAAGTTGACAATATTCGTAAATTATGCAATGCTGTGTATAAATAAAACCCAATAAAAATAGGTGACCTCGGAATCACGAAGAACTACAAAGACATAACTTTTTCTGCTTTAACTGCTAAGGTTTATAATGCCCTTCTTCTTAATCGTATCCGACTTGAAGTCGAGAAATTTCTCAGGAAAAATTTGAACAGCTTTGGTTGAAATCGATTCAGAACATCACAGATTCTGACTATTCATCGAATCTTCGAAGGAGTACGTGCAAATAATCTCAAGGGGAAACTATTCTTCGAAGATTTCCCTTCACTGGCTAAATATGGAGCAAATACAACAAATAAATAGTCTCCTCTGTTACTATTATGGTGATGCTTAATAAAAACACGAAAACAATGGTTTGCTGAACCGATGATGACACTGATATCTTTGACATTGTCTTTGGATTCTTGCGAGGAGATACATTAGTACCATATAAGTTCATTATCTGCCTAGATTAGGTACTATGAACGTCAATAGATATAATTAAAGAACATTAACCTCCCCACCAAAAAACAAACAAACAATAAAACAAACAAACAAACAAACAGACTATATCCCGTAGAAATCATGAGGGACGCAGACTACACAAATGATCTAAAACTTATCGCAGATATATCTGCCCAAGCCGGATTGCTGATGCATAGCTTGGAACAGAATGCCGGAGGTTTTGGCCAAGACATGAACAGAGTCCATGTGTTTTAAACAAGAAGGTGCTATCTCCCCTTTAAGCGACATATCTCTCAAAATAATAACCCCGGTTCAAAAACCTCGGTTGCAATATCTCCTCTACTGATAGTGACGTCAACATACGCCGAACGACAGACGATCCATCACTTGGAAATCTGATCTCTGAGATAAAATAAAACGGGATTTCTTCCAAATTATGGCTGTGTTAGTACTACTGTATGGATACATTACTTCGGCTCAAACGAAACGTATGGAGAAAAACCAGGATAGGAAATAGATAAGAATGCAATGTGCTGTTTAGAAGAAACCCTAGAAGTAACACTCCACAAAGCAGTCGCTGGGGGAAATAAGAACGAACTTAGAAGGGACGTCCTTTTATGGATTCCAACACATAGACCTGCTCGTGTGGGGCATCTATCAAGAACCTTCATCAGCTTTGAGCAGACACTGCATGTCACCTGGAGGACATGCAAGGAACGATGGACAAAAGGCAGAGAGACAGAGAGAAAGAGATAGATAGATTGATGGAGAGAGAGAGAGAGAGAGAGAGAGAGAGCATTCTGTACTATTAGCACGACTTGATAATTAAGATGCACACACACACACACACACACACACACATATTTATACACTCCTGGGCAAAAATATAAGACAATCCTCAAAAAAAAAAAAGAAAAAGATATTGTTTACAACTTTTAGGTTATGAATATCAGAAATATGAAAGATGATTAAGGCATAAAGACAATTAGATTTTAAATATAAAGAAATTTCAATTCATTTTTTATATGTATATTAGCATTTATGCTTAATTTAAAAATTTTGTTTTAACATAAATATAAGACCTATGAGCAGAACTATAGAATATAAAGGCAAATTTTTTATTCAATATTTTGAAGTTCCGCCGTTAGCTTTGATAACCTCATAAATTCGGCTAGGCATGTTATCGACTAGTTTCTGAAACTGAACCGAAGGTATTTTCCCCATGCATCTAAGGTTGTGTTTTTGAGTTCAGAAATTGCTGAGTACTGTCGACCTCCTTCGTAAACTTTTGCAACAATCAATCCCTACAAATTTTCTATTGGATTGAGAGCACGCTGAGGGGTCAAGAAGTCTTTTTTTTTTTCAAGCAAGTACTTCTTTGTTATTGACGCATTGTGAATACTACTCATCACAAAGCTGGAGGGATACGAGAGTTCATGCCTTTCTCAAGGGCTGCACTTCGAAAGTGAACGTAAAATTAAAGAAAAATAAGATATACGCCTGTGAACAAGCAATCTTTTTCGATTATGTTTGTACTGTAGGAAGCGATGATTAGTAATGTTTAGCAAGCGAAACTTGTCGGCCATTGTGAGTGAGCTTCGTTTCTCACTGGGTGTTCTCGACTTCTGGCGTTATCCTATTTACCAACCCCTCCGCTCGGGCAGGATATGACACAAGGTCAATTTTTAAGCGGAGTTTAACAGGTTTGAATTCAGAGTTTTCCTACTCCTAGACTAGTTGCCTCACCAAGGCTGAAGAACCTAGTCTACCCTACTATTTATCCATAGCTGGAGGGAGAATAATTAAATTCATACCTTTCCCAAGGGTATTAGTGCTATGCGAAATGCAATCAGTCTCGTCCAGGATTTGAACTCGTGTCGCCGTGTCCATTTCCTACGATGATAACCATTACACCACGGGCACCTCGACTTCTGGCGTTATGCCAAACTAAGCAAAGCTTAATAAATGGTGACATTTTTATTTATCATTTATCAGACAATTCATCAGATAAATTGCGGCGTATAAGTCGACATTTTAAGCCAGAAAAAATATTTCTACAAAACTAGAGGTCAACTTTTACGGCAACGCTAAAATCCAAACCTTTATCACAGCGTTCTCTACCTGTGGAACAGTTCTCTTAACAATCGAAATGCTCTATTTACCGTTACTCCATCAGACTGTCCCGAATATTTCCAATCTCAATTCGTGTATGGTGAACATATTTAACAAATTAACACAGAGATTGATTTAAAATATTAAAACTGTTATTCAAATCAAATAGGGGCGATTCCCCGTGGTGTGCAAGACTGCAACATTGTGGTAAGCGAGAATTTCAGTCATGTTATTACACTCACTTTCAGACAAATATCCTTGCGGAAAGTATAAATTTCCTTATCCTCTTCAGCTATAAGTTAAATATTACCACTACTGTTCTTCTAGAAGGATGGCATTAGCATTAAGTAACCTAAAAAGGTTGATATGCCATTAAAAACAAAGAAACCAAACCGTCCAGCTATGACTTAATTATTACCTCTGTTGTTTTTCTACAAGGGTTGCTTTGGCATTACATAACCTATGGAGGTTGATATGCCATTTAATAAAGAAAACAAACGAAACAAATTGAATATCATATCAACGTTATATCACACGCCATTTGTAACAGCTGATGCACAAAAATAAATATAAACCAGAAAGTTACAGCACCCAGGCGGCCAGTCAGACAACCACAGTAAGTTGTTTATTTGCGCAGTTTCATGATAGCGTAATAGATTGTGAATTCATATCCTCATTTAGGCCTACTGGGTAAGTTTTAGCCTACTAGTAGTCTATTGTATGTTTGGGAGTCGATCTATACTGGCAATATAGATTTAACTATGATTTTTTGCCTAAAAATTTTGAGGTTTATTTATATGTCAGACCGATATGTACTCCGCAATTTACGGTAAATAGAAAATTTCTGGAGATCTGAGGAATGAAGGAGTCAGCACCCCCATTGTTTTTATTCCAAGATCCACTCTGACCTGGAGTGGAAGTACCTGTTAGGATTCCATTTATGGGCCAAATAGCTATGTTGTAGATAATGTATAAAATGATTTTGAAATACATATACTCTTAAAATATTGATATCGCAAATAAATACAAAATGTTTATTGTTTTAAAATGATTGCAAAGATACGTTTTTGTTAATCTTGATAAAAAGCGATGTTTAAAAGACTTATTTCGCTACTGTGGCGATTTGGATTCTCGAGGGTGCTCCCCAATATTGTGGCTCTTGTGCCAGACTAAGCTGCTCTTAGTAAATAAGCATTGAATGGACGTCGGTTTTATAAATCAGTGTTTGAAGAGGGACATTTTTGCTATTTTTGTGTCGTCTTTGAAAAGACCAATTCCTATCTGGTATTGGCTGTCCGTGTTCCGCGTGAAAATGGCTTTTAAATGACTTAACCACTTTTGGAATTTAAATCGAAGAACAAGAAGACAAGTGCTTTTCTGACCAAATGTTTTTCGGGAATGTAAATGTTGATTCCACGATTCTTTCTCTTTCTCCTTGCACCGCGACTCTGGGTGAGTGTGTATCTATACACTCACGTTGGTCTACACTTGTGTCTTTATACGTGTATATGTCTGTGAGTGTGTTTTAGCAAAAGCAAATAATACAAAAGTACCACCCTATACACACACACACACACACACACACACACACAAATATATATATATATATATATATACGACATATAATCAAAAAGTATCGAGACTGGATCTTTAAAATTGGGTTTGCTTTGATGTTTTTAATAGCATATCAACTTTTGTGGGTTATTTTATGCTAAACCCATCCTCATAGTAGTGATACTGGTTAACATATAGCTGAGGTGATTAGGGAGTTCATGCCTTTCCCCATGGTATCGGTTCGAAAGTGAATGTAATAGCGCGACCGGAATTCGAACACACTATATACGATATCGCCGTCCAGCTCGTCCTCTCTTTTAAATTTTAGATGAACATGAGTATTCACACATAAATAACTTATATAATAAAATGGTGATGTCTAGACGTCTAGAACGCTGTTCAGACGTCTAGACACGGTTGAAAGGACCTAGTGCCTATTCTTGTTCTTATTTTTGACAGCGTTTTTTTTGTGGCGAAACACATGATTATGCAAGTGCAGCAGCATCCATGTTTACCCCTTTGATATTTTCTTATTTTCTAAACTAAAGTGCACCTTAAGTGTAAGAGATTTGAGGACGAGGAGGGTGCTATTGCAGCTTCATACATTCATCAAAAGAGAAGTTCAATAAGCGCATCGAGAAATGGAAAATTCGCTGTTGTGTTGAATATCAATGAAACAATTTGGAAGAAAATGCACAATTGTCTAGAACTCAAGACATCATTATTTGATTATGAATGTGGGACACGTATTCATCTAAGAGCATTAGTGGCCATAAACAGTGGTAGTGGGGATAGACTTCTGTAAATTCTGTGGAGTACAGAGCTGCTGCCACACCACATCAAGGTTAGAGTTGTGGTTTCTAGCTTGATCCATGATTTTGGAATTCGTTTTTTCTTTCCTTCTTCTAGATCGGTCAGCCTGTACTACTATTTATCCATAGTTGAGAGAGAAAGGGATTCTAATTTTTCCCAAGAACATTTACTTTAATATTACCAAACAGCTTCGTGCACGATTTGATCTTTGTTCGTCGAGTTTATATTCTACAATGATAACGATTACATCAACCATAAATATCCTCATCCTGAATTCGAACTCAGTTTGCCGATTCCATTTATTTACTAAGCTTTGCTTAGCTGTTGCACAAGGCCAGAAGAATGGGGCACTCAGTGAGGGTTGAACACACGAAGGATGGTCTGCTTTTCTAGCTTGCTAACCATCACACCACTTAAGGTGCCCAAATCGTTACGACATAAACCAGGATAATTTTCAAAGCAGAATTCTTCCTCACGATTTTCTTCCTTCTTTCTTTTGAGAGAGAGAGAGAGAGAGAGAGAGAGAGAGAGAGAGAGAGAGAGAGAGAGAGAGAGAGAGATATGTAAGTACGTAAGCGTGGCTCAGGTTAAGTGGGAAGGTCATTTGTTCGATCTAGGCTGTCGGCCCTAATATTAATCACCATTGCCGACCACTAAATTCTTCTTTGTTTAGGTCAATGGGTAGAGCAACCTGCCGAATAAATTAGAGGCTTCTGTAAATACGTTGCCCTTCACTTAAAAAAATCATTGAATAAATAAATAAGATTCGGGTAAGCAAAAAAAAAAAAAAGAAGGAAAAGAAAAAAGTAAACAAACACCCACCCCCTCTTAAACGACAACAGAAAAGAGAACTTCTTGTTATTTTGGCACGTGACTTGTGGTTATAGATCCGGAATAAGTTGTTTTTAACAGGCGTTCAGAAAATAAAACCCCTTAAAGTTTGACATCTGATCTCCCTGTTCACAGCCAATCAGCTTTTATGCTCAGAACACCATCAGAAAGGAAAAGTCTCGTTTATTTAGTTATCGTTCTTTTATCATTTTTCTTTTCTTTTTTGTTCTTTTTCATTTGACCATGTCTATTTTACGGTCGTTTTTCATCCATTTCTTTGTTTCTTTTCCATTTTCATCTATTTTTTATTTCTTTCTTTCTTACTTTCCACTTCGTACTTTCTTCGTCGATTTTTACCTCTAGTCTGGCTTTCGTAACCTTTTAGTTTATTGCTTTCTTTCTTTCTTTCTTTTTTTCTTTCTTTCTTTTAAACCATAAGAAAATTAACATTCCTTGGCCTAAGCCACTGACCATCACCTGTTCTCCGCTATGTTTTTTTTTTACCTAAAAACAACAACTGGAACAACAAAAGACACGTTTTTAATTTGCACAACACAAATACAAATGTCTAGTCAAATATATATATACATGCTTACGGAAAGGAAACTTTACCATCCAAACGACAGTATTGCTAAGAACGGCCAGAATCCTGAGACGAATCCTGGAGACTTGAGGAGACTCGCTGTCACTCAGACTCCAGTGAAAAACCACCAGCAAATGCTGGAGTGAAAAACTCTCAAAGGAGTCACAATAATAATCATTAGACTGTGAAACGGTGATACCAATTGTAATTGACGCACTTGGCACGGTTCCCAAAAGCTTGGAAAGTGAGCTGGATGAGTTGGAAATTGGAGGACGAGCCGAGCCTATCATAACTATAGAATTTCAAAAATCGTCCAGAATACTGAAAAAAGTCCTGGAGACCTGAGGAGACTTGCTGTCACTCAGACTCCAGTGAAAGACCATCAGCTGACGTTGATGTGAAAAACTCGCAAGAAAAATAAAAATAAATTCCTTAAAGTCAATAAAAGATCAATGACTCAAATAAGATAAATAAATAGTGGGGAAAAAAAAAAAAAGAAATGTCTAATCACACTTGCAGGTACCCACCCCCATAAAAAAACTCCAACAACTTTACTGTAGGTAAAAAAAGAAAAGAAAGAAAAGTATCATGAAAGGACAAGTAATTAAAGGATTTTTGCGTGGCAATTTTTTTGTTTTGGTTTAAGGGATTTCCCTCAAAGTAGAATAAGTGTTGTTCCCCACGGAAAATGTTTTACTGACACTTACAGAATTTAAAGTTGCTAATCTTCTGCAGGGGGTGAGGATTGTTGGGTGGGTGGTTAAGCAAAACCCACAGGGTTCGGCCCGGTCGATGATCTTTACCAGTTTTTCTCCTAAAAAAAATATTTATATACCACGACGGTATCCAGGATTCCTAAAACCGATGGTTCTGTTTGTCATTGCAAGATGAATAAAAAAAACTCACCTTTCATTGGATATCTATATATTATTAATATTCTCATCACACACACACACACACACACACACACACACACACACACACACACACACACACACACACGTCGGTTTCCTTACTAAAGGTTTAAGATAAAATGCAGTTGTAAGATGAAACATCTCTTTATTTTAGATTATATCCTCAAATAAATCACATATATTGAATATTTGCATATTATTATTATTTTAATCATATATATATATGTATATATATATATATTGTATCACAACTCTTCAGTGTGGCTAGACACGCGAGACGCTCCAATGGCGCTATTACGTTCACTTTCGGAATAATATCTTTGGGAAAGGTATAAGGTCCCTTATCCCCATCAGCTATTGGTTATAAGTTGCAGTAATATTCTTCAACAATGATGGTTTTGGAATTAGATAACCCACCAAGATTGATTTTCAAAGAAACCAAACCAAATAGATTATCTCACCTCGTCATGTTGGTTTCCTTACAAAAAGTTTCACCTATTTAAAAAAAAACAACAACAAAACAATCGTCTGATGAAACATTTTTTTTTATTTTCGGGCATATCCTGATTTATTGGCCATTATCTGAGTGTTTAATCGGACGATTTTATTCTTTTCAAATTCATGAAAATTCTAGTAATGAACCCGACAAGAGATGGGGAGATGATTTATTTTAGGCTTTATCTTACTCTACACGCCAGTATTTGAATACTTTCTTGATATAAGAATTTTTAAAAAATTCACACACATACACTCACACGTACACACAAACACGCACATATTTATATGTGTTTGCGTGAACGAACAGATCGTTTTAAAAGCATTTTTCTTAAATCAAGAAAGTGCTCTAATACCTGTCTGTAGAGCAGGATAAAGTTTAAAATAAATTATCTCTCTTCCTCAAACTAGTTCTGTATATATATATATATATATATATATATATATATATATGTGTGTGTGTGTGTGTGTGTGTGTGTATGTGTGTGTACATTTGTGAGTGTACGTGTGTGAGTGTTATGCAATAAAACTGCACGACAGAGTTAGATTTTTGGGGAGCAATACTCTTAAAATGACGTAACTTAGAGAATAAAGTAGTTTTCAGTTCAATTTGCAACTGAATGATAATCTAGGTATAATGGAGATAACAATGCTAATAAAAATCTTTTACTCTTTTCCAACTTGAAGAACCAATATCAACATGAACTGCTGTTATAACGGGAACTTAATGTGTTCACGACTCGTCTAGTTAATTTTCAAGTGATATTAATCCGCTCCAGCACATCGTCAATAGACCAATATCAAGTTTTAATGAGATAATTTAATTTTGTCTATCTGATTCTTAATACAGCTTTTTCTAATTTATTTATGAAAGAGATATTAGTTTTTGCAGTCGGTCTGCTTCGAAGAGAAAAAGAAGTAAAATTCATTTCATTATACATATAAAGTTAGTTTGTCTGTCTGTTTGTCTGTCAGTAGGTGTATGGGTGAGTGGGTATATGTTTTTGTGTGCGTATATTCACAATTTCACGTCGTAACATCGCGATTTCAAAATAGCTGCCGTTTACGTCAGTGAGTTGTTATAAACAGAAAAAAAACAACCTCTTTCATCTTTATTTCTTAAAAAATGACATTAACGATAATCAAGAAAAATGTGCTATGCTTATAACGAAAAGAGGAAAAGCGACAAATAACGGAAGGAATAGAACAACCAAATCAAGAAAGAATCAAAACGTTTAGAGAAAAGGAAAATTGCAAGTACTTGGGAGTATTGGAAGCGATTACTATCAAACAAGTGGAGATGAAAGAAAAAATACAAAAATATGCATCAGACGAAGGAGAAACTGTTCGAAACGAAACTCTACAGCAGAAATCTTATCAAAGAGTTAATGGGCGGTCCCCATTGTAAGATACACGGGACCATTCTTAAAATGGACACGGGAGAAACTCAGACAAATGGACAAGAGAGTTGACTAAACACAACTCTTTACATCCGAGAGATGACAAAGACAGATTATATGTGTCAAGAAAAGAAGGAGAAAGCTGGTGAGTTTAGTTTCGAAAAAATTTCGTATTCTTCTAACATACCATTTTCTTATTTTTTCCTTCTCTGCTTGTTCGATGGAGTCTGCTTCCAGTATTCCCAAGCACTGGTAATTTTCCTTTTCTTCAAGGGTTCTAACGTTCTCCTGACTTGGTTGTTCTATTTCTTCCACTGATTTTCTTTCTCTTTCTTCATTATGAGTATGGCAAATTCCGTTCCTATATACTGGATGTATATCATATTCGTTTGTATCGGGATTTTTAGTTCTTTTTCAACTTTTGCAAATACCTTTATATGATCCATGTGCATAATTTGGTTAATCTTTTCTTGTGCTTTAGAAAGTTTGTGGCCTGTGCACCCCCCGTTCATTCCTAAGTAAGTGGCTGAATCGCATCATTGTTATAATGAAAAATAGTAGTGAAAACGAGTCTCCCTGGAAGATGCCTCCTTGGAATTTTACCTCTGTAAGGGTTTGTATTCACGCAATCAATTTACCTTCCAATTTTCCATGGCATTTGGGATGAAGTTTATGAATTTGATATTTTGTACATTTTCAGACACAATTATTCAAGTTTACGAGACAATACCATCGGCGTTCTTGTTGTCAATCCATACCATGGCCACATTTTCCGCCTCGTTTTGGCTTCTTTGAGGGTTTGCTAGTCTCTCTATATAGTAGATCATTTCTTCCTTTTGTTCCCCTACGGTATCCTTTTTGTTCTTTGGGAAAAATTTTGCGGAATACAAGCAATAGATTTCTTTTCTTATCTAAGCGTTCGAGATTTTCCGTATCATAGGTTAAACACGTATTCAGTCCATAGTTGCTTGAGATGGGTTTTTTTGTGTGTGGTGGGGGGTCTTTCTGTATCAGTGTTGTTTTTCCTTTCGTTATCCATTCGAGTATGCTTACTTTTTGTAGGTATTTACTTAGCTGCAGAACCAGTCTATCATAATGGACGAGAATTTTAAAAACCAGAATCTATGAATTCTATCGTGGCCTGGCATTTTCCAGTTTGTCATTTTCTTGAGTATTGTTCTTAGTGATTCTAGGTGTATGTTTGCTTTAGGGCCTTCTTCAAGTTCTCCTTTTTATCATGTTATTTATTTCTTTGCTTCAAAATTGTTTTGAACAACAAAAAGGATGAAACAGAAATAGGAAGAAAAACAACTGTATGGATATTTCAAGCGAAAAATTAGTGATATTGCACCCAAGAAGACATAGACATGACTAAGAAAGGGAAATCTACATTAATTGTAGCACAAAATAGCGCCAGCTGTGTTAAAGCAAAGATTGATAATAAACCACAGAATAGAATATGTAGGTTGGGTGGAGAAAAAGATGAAACGGTTAATCACATTGTAAACGAACGCAGCAAACTAGCGCAAAAGGAGTACATAACTTGGCTTGTAAGGATGGGAATTATGTAGGGCCGCGGTCCCCAATTTTTTTGTACCAGGGACCAATTTTATGCGTGAAAATGTTTCCGTGCACCGGTTAGAGGCATAAGGGTTCCAACAATAAAGACCTTTGTCAGTTCACAGTATTTAATCTAAATATAACGATTACACTTTACAACAATTTTTCACTAAAACATCTACTCACCATAATGCAAAATCAGTGGGAGCCCTAGGCTTGTTCCCCTGCTACTAGAAAGTCCCATCTAGGAGTGATGGGAGACAGTGACACTCAAATTGTGTTACATATATCTAGTCTACACCGTTGTCTTATTTTGGTGGCTGTCACCGCAGAAACCCTTGGCTAACTCTGATATGTGGTTGGAAATGGAAGAAGGGTCTTCAGTAATTTTGTAGCATGTCAGGAAATTTTAGAGTTGTCTCAAACACGGACCGATAATCACCGTCATTTACAATCTCAACCAGTTGTCTCTCTTCAAGTAGGGATAAGGTTGATTAACCTGGCTTATTCACAAACGGGTTGCTGATCCATTCATTTGCCTTTTGGGGGAACAATGCTTAAACTCTTTTGAAAGCTGCAACAGGTAGTCTTGGACCAATTGGCAGAATGAAGGTTCAATCTCAGTTTCTTCTATAATCCCTACTACTGTGTGAAACATGTCGAAAGTCCTTGCGTTCTCTCTCTGTCTCCATAATTCCAGTTTGGTTTCGAATGCAGCAACCAAATCAAACAACTTAAAAACAGTTATAATTTTTTCTTGAAGTGAAAATTGACTTCGTTAAGCTTGTTAAAAATGTCACTCGCGTAAGGAAGTTTTGAGACCCAATCAGTGTTGGTAAAATACTTTGCCAGTGGAAAGTCTTTTCCTTAAAGAAATCTCTGCAAGGACTCTTGTAACACAAAAACTCTAGTCAGTGATTTGCCTCTAGAAAGCCATCTAACTTCTATATACAATTGAAAGCGTTTATGTTCTGCACCCATCTCTTCATATAGCTGATCAAATTGACGCGAATTAAGGGCATGTACTTTGATGTGGTTAATAATTTTAATCACATCTTGCAAAACACTATTAAGCTCAGGTGATAGTTTTTGGATCGCTAGCGTTTCCTTATGGATGATACAGTGTGTAGACTCATTTCTGAAAGCAATCTTCTTGATCCGTGTTGTCCAATAATCGCAGCCACTCTGTCTGTGCATATATCGATAAAAAATGACCAATTAAGTCTTCCTGATATGGAATCGTTCAAGGATTTTGTTATGGTCAAAGGGAGGTTCAAATGATGACACGACACAGAAATAAGTGATAAGAAATATATTGAAGGAAAATAGTACATACACGAACGATAGCTGGGAGAAACCCCTCCTCAGCTTAACAATCAGGAATATTACCGCTCTTCGTAACGGCTCGCTGAGACTCCTCTGCGACTGAATCGAGTCTGAGACTGAGACTGCGCCGAAGAGAGCTCAGTTGGTATATGTCACATGAGGATGAGTCCATCTATAGGGGACACCCCAACAGATTTAAATAGTTCTGTAGCTGTGGTGTTGGTTAGCATAAATAGCGCACATAATAAATCCTCATGCACTTCCTCTTGGAAGATATATACCACAAAAACAACCAAAACTACCTCAAACAGCCTCAAAAGCTGCTTTTGTCATTTAAGTTGACGTTTTTTCTTTCAAAAAAATTGCAAGGGTTTGTTTTTTAACGCAGGTGTTTTGTTTGAATGTAATGAAGCAGTTTTTGAAGGTTTCACAGCTTCATTAGGTAGCCGTTCACCGCATATTATGCATCGCGGGTGCGAAGCTAAGTAGGAATTATATTTTCTTTTAAATGCAGCTTTCTTTTTGCTAGCAATCTGTGACGCTTCGGCAATCCCATCATTTGCTCGTTTCCTTCCCAAAAGCTCACCTGTGAATTTTGTTTTTGGCTCATCTTTTAAAGGGTTAGCTTGTGGTTAGCTGATGTGTGAAATGAAACGCCAGAGTCAAGTGCGACAGTTAGCAGAAGGTGGAAATAGTGGTTTTTCAAAATAAGTTCCTGTGGTGTTTTGAAATTAAACGAACACGCGCAATCAGCTTCTTCTTCTTCTTCTTCTTCTTCTTCTTCTTCTTCTTCTTCTTCTTCTTCTTGCGGCTGCCTCTTTCGCTCGCGTCCAAAAAATCTCTGCTACTTTCTCTCAGTGATATCAAAGCTGACGCAATTTATCTGACGTCTCACCGTGTCAGAATATGGCACAAGGCCGTTTTATGATGGGGGCCACGCAGGAATAGAGAATCGTGCGTGGCAGTTGGAAAAATACTTGACTCCGTCAGCATTCCCCAAGCAATAACCTCAGTCTTGCCGAAGTAGACGAAGCCCTAAGGGATGGCTACCTGAAGCCAAGGTGTCATAATTAGCAAACAATAAAAGCCAGGCGACAATAAAAGCCAGAGAGCTGGACACGGGCCGAAGCACGTACGAGGATCATTAAATAAGTTTTCAGACTTTTTTCGTATGGGCTCTTTTATTGATAGTACACACATGAAACTCTAGTCCCCTTCCAAGTAATCTCCTCCGCTTGCAATGCACTTGTTGTACCGTTCCAACATTTTCTGCAAGGCCCCATGGAAGTCCTCTCGTGTGAGCGTGTCAATGACCTTCGTTACAGCCTCTTTCATCTCCTCAATTGTCTCATAAAGATAGTCTCCAAGCTTAGGGAATAACCAAAAGTCACAGGGAGCAAGGTCTCGACTATAGGGAGGCTGAGGAACTGTTTTGATGCCCATCTATGATAAGGATGGAGTTGTGGACTGGCGCATTGTCCTGGTGGAAATGCCACTGACTCGATTTGAAGAGTGCTGGCTTCTTCCCTAGGAATCTCTTTCTGAACTCCCTTAAAGCCTCAACATAGTAACCCTAACCCTTTGGCCAATCAACTCTGGTGTATTGACCTCCTTACTCCTCTCACACCTCTCATCATCCCTCACAGACTCCCTGTCTTTCTTGAATCTCTTATGCCACTCAAAAAACTGATGCTCGATTCATGCAAGATGGTCGAAAAGCAGTCTGAAGCATTCCATACGTTTCTGTGGTAGCATTTTTTCCAAGTCTTGAACAGAATTTTATTGCATATCGTTCTTCTAAAATGTCCTGACGTCCAGATTGCATTTTTGAAATTTACCAGCTGTGACAATTAGGCTTTAGTAGGGTGTATTCCAATTGCTGCTGTAGCTGTTCATTTGAAGCTGAAATCATAAAAATTGGTCAGTAATCTCACAAGATGTATAGCAAGAAGATACAGAATTTTCAAGAGTCTACACCAATTTTAAATGCCTGTACCAAAAAAATCTGGAAACTTATTGAATTCCCCACGAATAACCAGCGGTGCTAAAAAATCTTACCCCCACCAGCATTACTCTGATAGAGCACCTCAAGTATCAAGAAATAAACTCAGTCTTGCCGAAACAGGTTAAGACCTGGATGGACTGCCCGCTGAAACCAAGGTGTTATAGTAAGCAATAAAGCCATCCGGCACGAATGTCAGGCGGCGGAAGCCGACTGTTTTTGTTCTTCTCCCTGCCAAAATGAAGTATGGTACAAAGCTGTTTTATGGCGGGAGCCGGACACGAACCGAAGTGCACATAACCAGCGGTGTCAAAAATATTTTACTCCGTCGGCATTTCTCCCCATGTGGAGTCTCAAGCACCAAACAATAAACCCAGTCCCACCGAATCGTGTAAAAACCTGGGCGGGGGCGGAGACGGCCCACTGAGGGCAAGGTGTCATAGCTGGCAAATAAAACACCCAGCACGAATGCCAGGTGGTGAGTGTAGCCGACAGTCGACTGGGCATCTAGCTTGTCTATTTATTGACACCAGAGTTCACGCAGCTTTTCGTGCATCAAGGCACCTTTGTCAAACCAAGCGTCCGCATGACACTTAAGTCACTTTTTTTAATTCAAAAGTACCCGGATTCTCTTACTCTGTGGTCTTTAAACATCCAAATGCTAGCAGGCACTTGTTTTCTTACACCAAACTCCTACAGTTAAGACAAAATCTAAGCCTCTTTCTCCGAGAACACGGTAAGTCTTGTTCACTTTCGCCATTTGACTCCTGTCCTTTATTTCAAATCCGAAAGTACTAATGATAGAACAACAACTTGTACAAGGAAAGATTTTCTTTGCCGTACCAAATGATCCGGGGTGCGGTCTTTGGGGACCTCTGGTGTAAGGGATTAAAATTTGACTATACTACTTCATGGCATTTGCACAAACCAGAATCATTTCCAGAGAATGGGACGCATAAAACTCTCTGTCTAACTTTGAAATGCAAACGGATCACCTAATCTTGGTCCAAATACCAGACTTAGTGTTAAATAACGAAATAAAAATAGATAAAAAAAAGAAAAGAGAACTTGCTGTGGTGGATTTTTCCGTTTCGCTTGACCTCAGATTAAAAATAAAAGAAAGCAAAAAGATTAAAAAGTACTAGGACTTTGCCCGAGAACTAAAAAAGCTGTAGAAGAAGAAGAAGGTGACGATTCTACCAATTGTAGTTGGTGCATTTGGAACAGTCCTAAAAAGTTTGGAAGAAAGATGAGAGGAACAGGAGATCAGAGGAAAAATCGAGACCATTCAGACTACACATTGTTGTAATTGGCCAGAATACTGAGAAGAGTCCTGGTGACCTGAGGAGACTAGCTTGTCAGTAAGATTCCAGTGAAAGACCACCAGCTAACGCTGGTGCGAAAAACTTACAAACAGGATAAGAATATCGATTATAGTTAACGGTACCTTTTGTTCCATTCAACGACGGGATCTTCTGCGAGTATGAAATATCTTGGTAAATTCTTTTCTAAGGGATTTGTTTGCATTTGTGTACAAATATTTGCATCAATAATGATAGTGGTAGATTTCAGTTAACATATTATTTGCATGCTCTTAAAGTATTATAAATATGTTAGAACCCAAGTGAAATACATTAAGTCTTATCCAAAAATACTGAAAGGTTAATTTTGACAGTCTGTCAGAGACGAATAAATTCAAGGTGTGTCTATAATACTCGAAAGCTCCATTTAAAAAAGTCATCATTTTTTGTCAAAAGTAGAGGGATTATTTCTTCTGTAAAAGCAAAGGTTGACTTCGCTCCAAACAAAAAAGTCAAAACAAACTTAAACTTTAATTGATAATATCGTGTCAATTTGTCAACTAGTAAGTCAAAATCTGTTCTCAATCGTTGTAAACTTAGAAGAGCAAGTTTTCTTTATCAAGATGAGCTTCAATCAGAAATTGACATGGAACCCTTGATTAATAAATATCCTTTAAGGTGCAATTGTACCACTTTAAGCCACTCAATTTGTAGAGATGTCTGTTTTTAAGTTTTGCGATTTTTATCTTGTTTGAAAAGTCAGAATTGAAGAGAAAGATCCGAATTGCTAGTCAGATTTGTTGATGAAATTCAGAATTGATATGTCAAAATAGTTGATTTTAGTCAGGTTTGAAAAGTCAAAATTGCAAATCAACATACGATTTGTCCAGTCCGAATGGCACATAAAGATCCGAATTGTCAAGTCTGCTTTGCATATGTAAGTCCGAATGGTCAAGTCTGTATTGCACATGTAAGTCCGAATGGTCAAGTCTGCATTGTAAATAAAAATCATAATCGCAAATGATTATAGGAATTGCAAATAACTTCGTAGAATATCGGAATTATAAATGGTGAGCAGATTTGGCAATCGACGGGAAAAATCATCATTGCCTCATGGAAATTTCCGATAAAATTCAGTATTGCCAAAGTCAGAATTGCAGATAATTATCCGAATCGCAAATCACAGATAAAATTGTCGAGTCATAATTACAGGTGAAAGCTAAAACAAGATATGAATATCAGAATTGCCAATTCAGCTTTGAAAACTTTTGCATAACATTTTGTTATTAATATGCCAAATGTTTTCATTTTAGTTTGAAACGTATCCACCTGTACGTTAATGATTTATGCTTTATTGATTTTAATTCCGAATTATAGAAAATGATAATTGGCTGTCTTAAAACGCAATTTGGTTTAAATGTTAAAACATTATACAAACCTACTGCCGATTCTCATTTAAAATTTACATTTGTTTTTGTTTTTTTAAAATGTAAATCAGATTAGTAATGAGATGCCCCTGCTTTGTGGCTTTCTTAATCGGATATTTCCTATGCTGGTTTCAGATGCTATTTTTTCAGGACTTTCCCCTCCCCTAGAAGAATGACACAGCATAGTCTCTCCCTACTCCATCCTCTTTATTTGGCCTTGTACTACTCGAAACAAGCTTAGTAAATATCAACTTCCCTCATCACTTAATTCATCTAATATAGATTAGGGAACCAACCAGCCTCCCAATCAATTATTGTCTAGACCAGATTTTAATTTTTTTTCAATTATGTTCTATTTTCCCTGTTTTTTTAAACATTAAATTCATCTCGTCAACATTCTTTTACTTAGATGAGTGTCTTGCTGTATAAAAGTCGATGACAAATTAGTCAAGCAAACTATTACAGTTATGTAATGTGTTTGTTCATCTGTGACTGTTCCACTATTCGGGTTATATTCAAGGCGTGTGATAAAAAATCTTTTCATATTTAGTCTGCATTGAAATTTAATGTAAGCTACTAAAGTTGCATTCAATAAAATAATGTTTGAACTATGTGTTAATAAGTCCAAATTTAATTAATATTTTACTACTTAAAAGAAATCCTAAAAATTACTTACTTTTTAATGAATTTTTTTAAAAGAAAGCATTGTAACATCAGATCCTAAAGTGAATTGCCACATATTTGTGTATTGTCCTCAACTTAACTGAGCTTAGTAAATATTTAAAGCTACATGGCTGTATTGTAATGGTTATCGAGCTAATCAGGCAAACCATCAATGTGTAGTGAGTTCTTAGGCAAGAGACTAGCTGTCACCAAGCAACATTGACTTTATGTCTACACTATTCAAACTTAGGTCTTCATTTGGTCTTTTCTCGATATTGAGAATTCTTTATTTATAAATATATGTATTTACCCAACCCCTCCACACAAGCAGAGTGTAACACAAGGTAAATTTTTAAGCGGAGTTTAATTGGTTTGAATTCAGAGATTTCCTTCTCCTAGACCGGTTGTCTTACCAAGGTTAAAAATCCCAGTCGGCCCTACTATTTATTCATAGCTACAGAGAGAGAATATCTGGATTCATACCGTTCCCTAGGGTATTAGCGCTATGGGAAATGAACTCGGGTCCATTTCCCAAGACGATACCTCTTTTATTTATAAATATAGCAAACCATCAACATCATTAAGTCGCGCTGACTGCACGGATTTCCCTGACTCTCTTTCGCCTTCCGTTCATATCATTTATCGCTCTTGGTATATCTCCTAGACTGCATCCAGTGTCCGGACAGAGCTGATGTAAGTAAATTTTTGCTGGTCAGTCAATACTGGCACGTTCATCTGTAGGGGCCTCTAAGAGAAAGTCACTTATGAATTCTCCCTTACTTCTCCAGCATGTTTTGTACGTCTTAATTGGATGGTTTGTGAGATGGGAGGTAGGTAACTGTACAACAGCTGTTTTGTGGGGTGTTGCTTCCAGGATTTGTTCTAAACAGCACTTAACATTCTTGTGTAGTAGCGAACCATATTACATTATGAGAATCTTTATATCCAGTGAAATTTTTTTTATTTAACAAAGCATGATGAACGATTAACAGAAACATCGGCTTTATGAATCTACTAAGTCTTTGTGGTATGCAAACTTTTTAAGAAGAAAAACTGGTAAATTATCATCGACCGGGTGACTTTGCGTTAGACTAAACTAAATTTTATAAACACCTTATATAAATCCTATAGCAAATTATGGTTTGGTCTTTTTATTTAATGGCATATCAACCTTTGTAAGCCATTCTCGTAGAAGAACAGTAGTGGTTCTATTTAACCCATAGCTAGGAGGATAAGGGGTTTCATACCTTTCCCAAGGCTATTTGCCCGAAAAGTGAACGTAATAGCGCAACTGGAGTTCGAACTCGCTTACTACGAATCCGCAGTTCATCGCTTTTACCATTACACCACCCAGCAAATTACGACTTGAATTTGGTTCACTTATATCTTTAACCCTTCTACTAGCCTATGCTCAGCTTTCCTTAATACCAACAAAATTACTTTGGTTGTCTTTTTAATATTGTCCCACCTTCTGTAAAACCGACTCTATGGAAAATGTGCTAAGTTAGGTTGGTTGGTTTTATGGCATTTCAACTCTTGTCGGGTTATTTAATGCTGAAGTCAATGTTTTTTTTACAAATAATTATAAAGTTACTATTGATAATAATAAATTTATAGATTATTATATGGTTTCAATTCAATAATAATCATCTGTTTGAACAATTACCGACTACGCCGATGACATAGCGATTCTAGCAAATACACCCAACCAAGCCGAAACACTACTGTATAGTTTGGAACGAGTCGCCGCAGGCATTGGCCTCCATGTCAATGCATACAAAACTGAATATATGTGTTTTAATCAAACAGGAGACATTTCCACACTAGAGAGAACCTCTCTGAAACTGGTAGACAAATTCACCTACCTAGGAAGCAGTGTCTCATCAGCTGAAAAAGACATCGACTCGCGGCTAACGAAGGAATGGAGAGCTATTGATCATATGGAAATCAGACCTGACCGATAAAATGAAACGCAGTTTCTTCCAGACAGCGGTCGTGTCGATACTGCTGTATGGATGCACTACTTGGACACTAACAAAACGGCTGGAGAAGAAACTAGACGGTAATTACACCAGAATGTTGCAAGCAATATTGAACAAGTCCTGGCGCAACACCCTACAAGGCATCAACTATACGGCCACCAACCTTATGTGAGTCATTTTCAAATATTCCAATCTTATGTGAGTCATTTTCAAATATTCCAATCTTATGTGAGTCATTTTCAAATATTCCTATCTCATGTGAATCATTTTCAAATTGATAAAATTTTATATAGTTATTTAATATCAGGAACTTCATCACTCCATATAGTTATATGAATATGGGGCTTACTCTATGATCTATATTACGTTCATATGAATCTTTTTCTACGATTGGTCAGCTCTCATTTCCTCACCTCATCTCAGTTCATTTTTCATTCACTTTGTGTCTTCTCTGGTTTCTTCGTCTTGTCGCCTCGATCGTTCTGCCGTCTCCTTTGTGTCGCCATCTTTGTTCTTATTCGTCAATGAGAAATGACAACTCGACCACCATTTCATGTGCACACCTTTCTATTTCTTGACGACTTTGCATCATTTTTACCCGTTTGGCCTAAACGCGCAGTTAGAGATTCGACTGCCCAGGTTGGATGTCTTTCAGTAAATGACAAATTCTTAACTCACGAATCGTTTTGGTCACCTGACTGAAACCATCCAATCAGAGCCCTGCTCTCTGATTGATATCAAGTTCAACTGCAACCAATCAAACTCGTTGACTCTGACAGTATCTTTCCATTAGTTTAATGGCCCAAGACCTAATTTAAACGTTACACTGCATGTCAAAACAGTCCAGTTGGCTGGAGTGGTAGAATACACTGCATCTTTGCAGAGGGGTAAGACTCCTCCTAACAAGTGTCTGGGATATGACATCGAATAATTTGATTGTGAAACTCAAGTAATGCTGGAGCTTTGGGGAAGGTTGAGTATCCCTTCATTGCCATCGTTCCCAAGTTCACTCTGACCCGGAGTGGTAGCACCCAAAAGGGTACTAACAATGGATTAAATAGAACTATTTGGCATTTAAACTGTGAGCAAACAAATGATTTATGCTAAACTGAATTGCTTGAAAGAGAACTGTTTGACCATTTAATTGTGTGTAGGCAAATGACTGATATTTAATTGAATTGTAAGTGATAGATAGAAAGACTTGGAACTATTTAACTTTATTGTCTTATGTTTTCAAATCATCATTGGTCTAGTGGGTAGAGTGTTCACCGATGGTCCGGAAGACCTGGGTTCTATCCCAGGTCGCGTCATACCAAAGACTTTAAAAATGGTACTTGATACCGCCTTGCTTAACACCCAGCAATATAAGGTACGTATCAATGGTAAAGTGGAGCAATCCGGGGAAAGGAGTAGCGCCATCTCCTACACCTCGGTGTAGTAGCTATTGAAAAGGGAGCCTTCGGGTCGCCCTCGGCAACTTTACTTACTTATATCTAATATATATGTATAAACTAGATTTGGCATTAAATAACCCGTAATTCTTGATATGCCATGAAACCAAACCAAATTAAGTAACAAATGATCATAATTCTTTATAAGCAATTATAGATTCAAGTAAAAATTCTTAATACTGTTAATTTGAACACATTAATATGATTTCAAGTATTCTTATCTAATTGTAATAGAAATATAGGCGTCTCTGGGTCGTAGTTGCAAACATGCGGAACAGTTACTTCGTAGTGAGTGAATGAGAATTAATAGTAATAATTTTCAAATAAATTTTTCCTACCCTGTCAGGAGAGTTCTGAATACGCTGACTGTATAGATTGGGGAAGAGTAAGACCCACCCAAAAAGAGGTATCCTGAGTATGACACAAAATTCGGACTGATGGTGAGACTCTAATTCATTCTTTACTTATTTCATTAACTTCCTACCTGCAAACTAATACAATGTTTTGATTATACACTTTGTAAGTATAAATCAGTAAGCAGAGAATATGAAGTATTATCTCGACTTTTATATAAATAACAATTAATCAATAAATAGTGAATATAAAGGAAAAGGATGTCCTGATCACGAGACTAAATTGTACCACTGGAGAGTGTGGAGTTTCCATTACTTCCCAGTCTACTCTGACCCGGAGTGGTGGTACCTGTTGAGGTCTCGTCTATGGGTCAAATAGATCCGTTTAAGATTATTTGTATTAGGTTGGAATACTTGATGTCATATAACTGAGTATCAACAAATTCTAAAAAAAAAAAAAAAAAAAACAACCACAAAGAAAATATAAACACAAATGCACAATGGAAGCATTTCTTTAACCTCTTGGCATGAAATAACTTTAGACGGGTTGATATGCCATTAAAATCTATCAATCAATCAACTAACCTACAGATGCGACTCTAACAGGTACTACAACACCTGGTTCAGGGTGGATCTAGAAATAAAGAAAACGAAAAGTTAACCTCACACTCGACAGAGATCCAGGATTGAAACTGTAGAACCAGATGTTCTTTAGTCTCTTGCCTAGCCCATCTCTTTTTTTGGGGATGATGGGGGTTTTACCCTTCTATTAAGAGATACAGTCGGCATATTCTAAGCTCCGGTGACGGACTTGGAAAAATATCTATTGTTTTATGTGTTTGTATACTTCCGTAAAAGATCATTGGTTTGGTCAGTTTCCATCTGCTTCCGTCTTGCCCATTCTTTTCTCTCTGGAAGATGTTTCCGGATGCAATGAATAAAAACTTTGTACCCCCACCCCGCAAAAAAAAAATCCCTGATGTTCCGTGAACAACTAGGGCTAGTCAGTGTTTGTTGTTTGAGAACCTACAAAGGAAAAGATACGTTGAGTAGAAACACTTGACCAAGGGTTATTTATATAAAAGTTGAGATAACGCTTCATATTCTCGGCTAGCTGATGTATACTTAGCAAATGTATAATGAATGTATTGTATTGGTCTGCACGGAAAAAAATAAAAGAAATAAGTAAAATGTGTGTATTTTTAAAACATTCATGTCGAAGGATGAATATTGGTATTTAAAAAAATTAGCTTAATCTGGCACCGAACAAGACTATGATGGGGCGTTGTAGGCGATCCATTGGGAACTGTACAAACAACTGAATTTGAACCATACAGACCACGGGTAGAGTCGAAGAACAGAATAGATTTTAGAAAATAAAACTCAGGAAATCCCCATTGATTCTGAGATAAAAACGGATTATGTAATTATTTGGTTTCAAGTAACGAATGATAATCAAATATCACACAATTATAGGGTATTAAATAAATGTTCCTATCAAATAATGATAATAGTCATAACAATTACAGCGACCAGAAACAACACTGGTCCAGTCGGCTGGGGCTGAAGAATACACCGCTTGCATCTCTGCAGAGGGGTAAGACTCCCCCAACGAGTGTCCTGATTATGACACTAAACAATCTGATGGTGAGGCTCCAGTGATTCTAGAGCGTTAGGGAATGCTGAATACCCCTTTATTGCTATCGCTGCCAGGTTCACTCGGGCCTGGAGTGGTAGCACTTGATAGGGTCCTATCTTTGAATCAAATAGAACTAAACTGTGCTCTTATGCTGAACTGAATTGTTTGAAATAGAACTGTTTATTTGTATAAAAATGGATTTGGCATTACATAACCAACAAAGGTTAATACGCCATAAAACCCAAACAAACATCCAAACATCCAAAGAGAAAAACACAAACAATACAATGATAAAAAGAACAACAATAACAAGGAAACAAATATGGGAAGAAAAACAAGTGTATGAATATTTCAAGCGACAAACAGGGGAAATTTCTCACGAGAAGACTTGGAGAAAGCTAAGAATGGGAAACTTTAAGAGAAAAACTGAATCTCTTCTAATAGTAACACAAAACAATGCCATGAGGACAAATTATATCAAATAGATAAGACGCAACAAAATAGCCAATGTAGGTTATGTGGTGATTGAGACGAAACGATTACTCACATAATAAGCGAATGTTGTAAATTAGCGCAAAAAGAGTTTAAGACTAGATACGACTGGGTGGTCAAGGTGATCCACTGGGAATTGTGCAAGAAACTGAAGTTTGACTATACTACCAAGTGATATGGGCACAACCCAGAATCCGTCCTAGAGAATGAGACACACAAAATTCTCTTAGATTTTGAGATGCAAACAAATCACCTATCCCGGACAGAAGACCAGACCTAGTGATAGGGAAGGGGCAAAAAGAAGAGAACCTGCTAAATAATGGATTTTGCAGTCCCAGAGGACCGACCACAGAGTCAAAATAAAAGAAAGCGAAAAGAGAGATAAGTGCCTAAAGGCTTGATAAAAAAACAGGAAGACTTAGAAATAAGAGAGCAAGTGGATACCATCCAAGTCTACAGTATCATTAAGATCAGACAAACTACTGAGAAGAATCCTGGAGACTTGAGGAGACTTGCTGTTACTTAACCTTTTGTGAAAGACCATCAGCTAACGCTGGCGTGAAAAACTCCCGTCCAAGAAAATTCCTTGGAATTTTGCGATAAAAACAGATTATGTTGAGACAATATAATTAGATACTGGTAGTTTAGAATGTCAGAAATCCATAAATTTGCTATATCTAAAGATCGAACTCACTAAATTAGCTAGCTAACGATTACTCAATGACGAATGATTGGTTAGTCTTATGGCATTTCAACTCTTGCTGGGTTATTTAATGCTGAATCATACAGTTTTAAGTATATAAAGATTAAGTGATAACAAGGTAATCCGAGTAGAAGGAGAGGTTTATTGACAAGCAAAGTCGACACGATAGCGTTTCGGTTCTAATGAACCATCATCAGGGCTATGAGGGATGATATTAGTGATGTTAAATCAATGATGGATGTTTAAAAGTGCAAAATACAAAAACCTAGGGGAAAATTTGTATAACTATAAAAAGTTGGCCGTTTAATTACAGAATCAGCGTTTGTTGTTTTAAATTACGTCATTTGACTTATTAGGAATATTGTGTAAAATTTATCATATTTACCTAACCCCTCCGCTCGGGCAGGATATGACACAAGGTCAATTTTTTAAGCGGAGTTTAACAGGTTTGAATTCTGAGTTTTCCTTCTCCTAGACTAGTTGCCTCACCAAGGCTGAAGAACCGAGTCTGCCCTACTATTTACCCATAGCTGGAGGGAGAATAATTGGATTCATACCTTTCCAAGGTATGAATCCAATATTGTGTAAAATTTATGTTCCGTTTGTTTATCGAGAAAGATTTCGAATCAAAAGGAGGAAGAAAAAGAAAGACAAAAAGAAAAATAGAAATCATTAAAATTATGATATATGTGGAATATATTAACTAAAGATGGAATATATTGTAGCTATTTAAAATGGATTTGCTCAAGTAAGGAGAAATATTACACTAGTCAACAACAAATTTGTTTTTTAGCTGATTTAAGACAAATCAGATGCACTGAATCCAAAAATCACATTGGGTCAACTTTTAGAGCTATGGCCACATGTCGTTTTTTACGCTTTTGTTTACATGTACGCATGTGTGGAGCATTTTAGAAGACGTTGGTGGGGGTAAAATGCCATGTCGAATAATTGTTATGATTGGAAATGATTATTTTAATAACAAGAAGTATTCAGGTCCGATAGTTCTGGGGGATTATGTCGAAAAGGGATCAGTTTGAAGTCATGAAAACTCGAAATCTTCCAAAAACTGGTGTGGCAAAGTGTAAAGTTGGTGGATCAAAACTAATGTTAATGGGGCAGCCGCCCCAGAAAGTGTATAGGAAACTCTACCCGCGCATGTACGGGTGTTTTCGCTTCATGTTTGTTGCGGAATATTTGCGTTGTGGTGGTGGTGGCGCCAAGTACGGAACGGGGTGGGCTGCGGTGGCACCAATTTATGACTAATTTGTACCTATTTTTGTTTTGTAGGAGAATGGGATGGCTTCAGCCAGAAGATCGTGCAGATATAAGCCCGATGTTTTCTGCTACATATGTGGAGAATACACCATTGTTTCTAATAGGGAGCCTGTCACAAGTTTCATAACGCGTGCATACCATGCTTATTTTGGTATTAAACTTGCTGACCAGGATAAAGCTTGGGGGCCACACATGGTGTGCAAGGCATGCACCGAGACTCTGTGTGGGTGGACAAATGGCAAGAAGAGTCTGAACTTTGGAATTCGCAGGGTTTGGAGGGAGCCGACAAACCATGTCAATGACTGCTACTTCTGCGCTGTTGATGTGACTGGGATCAACAGAAAAAACCGGGGCACCCTCAAGTATGCTGATCTTCAATCAGCACGTCGTCCTGTAGCTCATTGTGATGAAATTCCAGTGCCTATCTTCGGAGAACATTAGTGACGAAGCTGCCTTCTGTGTTGAAGGACATGAAGACGAAGAAGAAGTGGTTCTTGAAGATGATGCCCCTCATCCATTTTTCCAAAAGGAGCTGAATGATCTAGTTCGCGTCCTTAGCTTGTCAAAGGACTCTGCTGAACTGTTGGCATCTTGATTGAAGGGAACAAACCTCCTCTCTGACAGTGCTCGCATCATCTTCTTCCGTAACAGGCATCAAGAGTACCTCCGTTTTTTCTTTACAGTGAAGGACTTGGTGTATTGTGCTGATATTTCACAGCTTCTGCTCAAGCTTGGAGTGCCACAGTACGAACCCAAGGACTAGAGACAGTTCATTGACAGCCGCAAGCGATCACTGAAATGTATTCTGCTACACAACGGCAACCAGTTTGCCTCTGAACCCATCGCTCACTCGACTACACTGAAAGAGAAATATGAAGCGGTGAAGTATGTGCTGGAGAAAATTGGTTATGATCAGCATAAATGGTTTATTTGTGTTGACCTGAAAATGGTGAACTTTTTGTTGGGACAACAGTCTGGCTTCATCAAGTACCCATATTTTCTGTGCATGTGGAATAGTAGGGACCGTGCTCAGCATTACACGAAGAAGGACTGGCCTTTGTGGGAGGAATTGGTGCCTTGCAAAGAAATGAACGTCATCAACGACCTTCTGGTGGACAGAGACAGAATACTCTTCCCACCCCTGCACATCAAGCTCGGCTTAATCAAGCAGTTCACCAAGGCTCTGGACAAGGATGATGACTGCTTCACTTACTTGTGCCAGGTTTTTCCAGGATTGACCATAGAGAAGTTGAAAGCTGGCATCTTTGACGGTCCTCAGATCCGGCACCTCATCAGAGATCCAGAGTTCGAACACTTAAAGAACGAAGTGGAACTGGAAGCGTGGAAGGCATTTGTTCTGGTAGTGAGGAACTTTCTCGGCAACAATAAGGCCAGAAACTACGCAGAACTTGTCATCAACATGCTGACTGCTTTCAGAAACCTGGGCTGCAACATGAGCATCAAGATGCACAACCTATTTTCACATATGGACCGGTTTCCTGGGTACAATGAGTGACGAGCAGGGGGAGAGATTCAATCAGGGCCTGAAAGAGATGGAGACCAGGTATCAGGGTCGCTGGGACGCAGTCATGATGGCTGACTACTGTTGGAACCTGAAGAGAGACATCCCTGCCGTTGAGCATTCCAGGAGTTCGAAGAAACGGAAGTTCAAGCCCTGAAGTTTGAACAATGGTGAAGCAACATGCAATTTACGTGTACTTGCCTTTATCAATGCCCACCATTCAGTTTACAGTAATCGATGTTTCTATCAGGTAATCAATATAGTTGTTGGTAAAACATTTTTTCTCTTAAAAACATATTTAGGATGATATGTGTTGACAAAAATCATCTGATAATGCCACAAAAATGTAATCTATTTTGTCACAAGATCTGATTTTTTCCAAATCAACTTAGAACAAAAACGTGACCTGATGGAGAGAAACAGATGCCATTTCCTGATTCAGCAGTGCAAAAATACCCTAAATCAGTTGTAGAAATCTAGACAACATTCAAAAAGGAAAAAAAAATTGTTGCCCAGTGTTATAAAAGCCAGGACGAGTATTTAGTGAATTAGTGAAATAGCAGCGGCTTCGAAAATTCGTCTTGGTCTTTTATTATGAATGTAAATGAGCACCTTTGCAGGATTGAATTCGAAGTTGTGATTAGATTGAGAAATGTGTTGAAATAGTGCATTGTTCAAGTTACCAATTCTTATGTCTCTTTTGTGTTCTTTCAAGCGACGTGAAGGTTCCGAAATATTTCACCGATATATTTTAATTTATAATTCTTACAATTATAATTTATTATTCTTACAAAGGATACAATAAACAGTTTTAAGTATGTATTTATTCAAACCCTCCTAGACTGGTTATGTAAACAAGTTTAAGGAACCCTGTCTATTTATCCATTGCTAGGAGTGGAGGGAAACAGATGGTTTAATATTTTCCCAAAGGGTATAAGTTCTATGTGAAATCTCATCAAACTTGTCTAATATTTGTATCCGGGTCACCGATTCCGTTTCCTATGATGATAACTGTTACACTAACTGCACCTCCTTTCGTTACAAGTAAATATTCTTCATACAAATGGTTTACGCACATTTATGTTGTTTCAAGTATTCCTATCTAATGCAAATAATTTTGAAACATATCTATGTGATCCATATATGCGAGCTTAACATGTACTACTAGTTCGGGTCAGAGTGGACTTGAGAGTCATGCGAACGAAGGTTTGGTTGGGTTTTATGGCATATCAACCATTGTAGGTTATTTAAAGCTAAATCCTATACAAATTAATAAATATATATTTAATGCTAAATCCTATACAAATTAATAAATATATATTTAATGCTAAATCCTATACAAATTAATGAATATATATTCAATGCTAAATGTCATATTTTTTTGCACACAGTTGAAAGTATTTCTATCTAATACGAATAATTCAATTTTAATCATTTGTTTGTACACAGTAAAATGTTTTCAAGCATTGCTATGTAACCGTAATAAGTAAACATCAGTCATTTGTTTGCACATAGTTTAGATGTCAAACAGTTCTATTTGACCCATAGATAAGACCTCGTGGGGACAGTTTTACTCCTCTGCAGAGATGCAGCCGGTGTATTTCACAGCTCCAGCCAACTGGGCTGGGGAATAAAGGGTTAACTCCACACATCACAGAGTTAATGCAGTTAATTTTCATACCCAGGCTCAATGACAAAGCTACTTTATGCACTAAACTTAGCTTGTCTGACACAAGACCATGGCAGTGAAGAACCTAGTCAACACTGAATGCATTACTCCAGTGAATTGGAATACGAGACGAGTATATTAATCTTTGCGCTAAAGTTGCTTTCCAAAGAAAAACTTTTCTTTTTTTAAAAGTTTATGTGTTTTTTTTTGGCAATCCTGTGTATTTGCATTAACGATACGAATTCTTCCATCATGCCTTTTTTTCAGATTTTAATTAAGTCTGGCACAAGGCTACACGAGTGTAGCATTCAGTAAAGATCAAATTCACTAAGTTTATAAAAATAACTAACAAGGAAACAACTTTTTATCCTCTAAATTTTTAACACTTTATCGAAACTTGATTTTTGTGCTGATTTTTAAAAATAAAATTCGATCAATTCTTATATGACGTTTGCTTATTGAAAAGTTTTAAGATTGGAATAAAGCTTATTATTTAATCATAACGAGTGTCTACTGTGTTCGGACTTTGTTTATCACGTTTAACTGCGGTTGAAAACTTTCGTATATTGTATTTTGCCGAATGTATTCATACATTGAATAATGAATAGTTGTAATTGAGGAGGATTTTATGATTGCAATAAACAATTTTATGTGTTAAGTAAAGCTCCTTCGATTTGATATAAACGGATATAAATCTCCTATTAAATAGAAAATATGAAGTATGTAACCAGATACATAACTCTCATTTTCTATTTATTTTCTATTGCGCAAGACAAAATACAGCAAACTGATATTGGAGAGCAGGTATAGCTGAATGGTGAAGGTTATGCATTGAGAACTGTCAAATGACTAAATTTTGACCACACAGAATAATAGTTTTTCAGGCACCAGAATAGGTCTTAGAATTTTTGACACAGAAAATACCCAGAGATTTTTTAGATTAAAACAGCTTATCCAGAAGATTAGACTTTGTTATAATCAACAAGAAGAAAAATACTTGGTAGTGAGTGGATTTTGGTGTTCTAGGAGGCCACAAAGATATATTAAAGAAGGACGAGAAACTGGATGAATATCTGAACCTTGCCAGGGAAAAAGTAGAAGAAAAAAACCCCAAAAAACCCAAAAACAAAAACAAAAAATACCTCACCCTACAAACAAACAAATAAACAAACAAAAATAAACTGTGGCATGAAGTTGACAGTAATACCAATGATGGAACAATTCCCTAAAATCTGAGAAAGACTGGGGAAAATGTAGATCTAAGGAATGATTGTGACCAGTTTGAGATCGTCTTGAATATTAAGACGAATCCTAGAGAGTAAACGAGACTTGCTGTCACTCGAATGTCAGTGAAGGTTACCAGTTATTACTGGAATGAAAACTCGCATGGAGTAAATAAAATATTTCTCAAATCAAAAACAATGAAATTTCTGTATTTTCTGTTAGTTGTTTGTTAAAATAATTTTAGAATCGGAAGTGTCATGTCCTTTCTGGTCTTGGGTGATCATATCTCATAACAGGTTCTTTTTCCTCGGTAAATTGTTAGTTATCATGGTCTGAGAAAACAATTAGTCACCAAAGATAATTTGATCCCTCAAATCTATGTCATGGTCAGAAAGATCCATCAGTTATCCTAGATGATCTGAGCTCTCAAATTCTTACCATAGTCCGAGAGATTAATCAGTTATCCAAGAAGGAAGGCAGTTGTTTTCAAATTAATATACAAATCTCAACGCAGGATGTAATAAGTCGATTGAATGAAAACTAGTTACATCCAGCGTTAAAATTAATATGTAAATTTGAAAACAACAGCCTTCCTTTTCTTGATGTCCTAGTTGAATGTAGTAATCTAGGTTTACTAACTTTCATTTACCGTAAACCTATATTTACGCTGGGGTTCATTTTGCTCCTTAAGGCGTATAATCAACCATATTAAAACTCTGGTTCACCGAGCCTGAAGGATGTGTTCAAAGTCTAAACTTACTGATGAACTCAACTTAATTAAAACTAAACTTATATATATATATATATATATATATATATAACCCAAAATAGACAAAAGACCTTAGGAAAAACTAAAATGGCTTTCGAAGAAATAGATGCATGATCTCACAAATATTGACCATTCGTAGAATCATTTAATGCGTACGGGCAAAAAACCTACAAGCGACATTACTATTTGTCGACTTTACCAAGGCCTTCGATTCCATTCACAGAGGGAAGATGGAACAAATCCTACTAGCATACGGCCTACCAAAAGAAACCGTAGCAGCAATAACGATTCTCTATCCAAAGTGAAAGTACGTTCACCGGATGGAGACGCAGAATACTTCGACATTGTAGCAGGAGTACTACAAGGGGACACGCTTGCCCCATACCATTTTATCATCTGTCTAGACTACGTGCTAAGAACATCGATCCATAAAATCAGAGAAAACGGCTTCGAGCTGACAAAGAAAAGAAGCAGAAGGTACACAGCAAAAACAATTACCGACGCCAACTACGCCGATGACATAGCGATACTGGTAAATACGCCCAACCAAGCCGAAACACTACTGCATAGTTTGGAACGAGCCACCGCAGGCATTGGCCTCCATGTCAATGCACACAAAAGTGAATATATGTGCTATAATCAAGCAGGCGACATTTCCACACTACACGGAACCTCTCTGAAACTGGTAGATAAATTCACCTACCTTGGAAGCAGTGTCTCATCAACCGAAAAAGACATCGACACGCGGCTAACGAAGGCATGGACAGCTATCGATAAGCTATCGATCATATGGAAGTCAGACCTGACCGATAAAATGAATGGCAGTTTCTTCCAGGCAGCGGTCGTATCGATATTGCTGTATGGATGCACCATTTGGATGCTGACAAAACAGCTGGAGAAGAAGCTAGACGGCAATTACACAAGAATGTTGCGAGCAATATTGAATAAGTCCTGGCGGCAACACCCCATAAAGCACCAAATATACGGCCACCTACCTCCCGTCACGAAAACTATCCAAGTTAAACGAACCAGACATACAGGACACTGCTGGAGAAGCAGAGACGAGTTTATAAGTGATGTACTCCTATGGACCCCCACATATGGCCGAGCAAAAGCAAGCAAGTAAGAACATACATAGAGCAGCTTTGTGTGAATACAGGATGTAGCCCTGAAGACCGACCAGAGGCGATGGACTATAAGGAAAAGTGGCGAGAGAGGGTTAGGGATATCCGTGCTAGCCGCACGACATGATGATGATGATGATGATATATATATATATATATATTTGTTTTGATAGTAGATGTAAAATGTGCCTAGAGGAAAAAATACAAATAATGATATACCCAGACCCTGAAAAATTATTAAATCAGCGATGTGAATTAAAAGCTAGATGTAGACATGGGAATAAATTTAAACAATAGACAAATTATCAAAGATAATGTTTAAATAAAAAATATATAGGATTAAATTGAGATTTAAGGTGAAATGAATAAAACAAAATAAAATAAAAAAGATGGGTAGAAACCATGTGATGAGTACGTACTCTTCAATGGAAGGGTAACTGAATTAATAGGCACGAAAATAAAATTTGAAATTAAAATTTTTTAATTTTAGATTTTGAATTTAATTTAATATAAGTATTACTGTATCCTTACGTAAGGTCATTTAGGAATGTTGTACTTCCCTAAATTAGTATTAAATCTGAAGTTTTAAGTTGAAATGTATTTAGAATTTGAAAAATAAAAAAAATCAATTTACTATAATTCCAACCGGTAATAAAAACAAAAAACTGGAAGTGGGTGAAATGGGGAGAAAACTCTTCACCCCTCTTCAACTCCCTCCCACCCTTCCTTCCTGTCTATTCTGAATTATTTTATCCATTAGATCTGAAGAAGTCCTGTTATTTTTGGTGTTTTTGATTTATATCAAAACCCATAACAGGATGGAAATAAATTCATAATCCTAATGTGACCGGTTTTTGTTTTTTCTTAAAGAATATATATATATATATATATATATATATGTATTTGGAATCTTATAGACATGCATTCAATAAAAATACCCAGTTCACTATAAAAATATACAGACATATGATATAATAAGCAAAATATTATTTTCATTAAACTTGTAATACAATATACGGGTTTTCAATTTCGTTGTTAGATTTTTGTTTAAGGGCATGTCAATCTTTTTGGGTAATTTAATGCCAAAGCCATCCTCATAGAAAAACCGTAGCGGTACAATTTAATCCATAGCTTGGGGAATAAGGGTGTTCATACCTTTCTCGCGGATATTAGTTCGGAAGTGAACGTAATAGGGTAACTGAAGTTCGAACTCACTTACTTCGAGGTTGCAGTCCAGCACCTTAACCATTGCACCTCGCAGTGTCGTATGCATGTCTAACTTTTGTAAATTACTATCTTGTTGAACAGCTTGATATCTTGTTCCAATCGACAAAAAACGTTTTTGTCCATTTCAACAATCGAAATCCTTACAGAAAAATATAATTTATTCCTATTAATTATTGAGAAACAAATTTATTTGAAGATATCGAGGCTTGTGATAAAATATCATTTAAAGAGAATTTTATCAATCTATTTCCGTCAAGAAGTAAATCTCTTAAAAGTGCATAAATGCACTTTAATTTAACTCGCATTGTGATAGATTAATTCAATGAAAAACAATAAACAACAAAACCAAACAAAAAACATCATTCTTTGGAAGATAACGTATTAAGTTATGAAAATATTCACAATCAAAATTTTCTCGTTTTTTTTAAATTCAGAATTTTGATCACCATATAAAATCTGTGTATAAGAAAAATCAGATAAATCTAGTGAAAACCGGAGAATACATAAACGGATATGATTCCTGTTTGTTACTAGAAAATGTTTCAAGTGATTTTCAAGTGGCAAACTCTCCAGTTTCCAAAACTCTTGTGTTTCCAGGATCTCTGCCCAGAGAGAGAGAGAGAGAGAGAGAGAGAGAGAGAGAGAGAGAGAGAGAGAGAGAAGATAAAGACTACGGATGTATCCAGGCGACAGGATTATGAATCTAAACATGTTTTAATTTAGGTTCTTCGATTCTTTAGAAAAGTTAAAACTTGAATTCCCAAGACAAAAAAGAATATAAATATGTTTGAAAGTGGATTGTTTGTCGTTTGGGCAATTTAGAAAAATACACCTTGATACCCCCCCCCACAGAAAAATCATCAGACACTTTAGGAGAGACCCAAATCCAATACAGTCGCCGGTATACTACATTACTGGTATAACGGTTATTACCCTAGGAAATAGACACGTTGACCTGAGCTCAAATTCTTGGTCAAGCTGGGAAGGCATGAATCCATCTGCTCACCTTCCAGCTTTAGGAAGGCTATAACCTTGGCAAAATAATCGGTCTAGAAGGAAAACACTGTTTTCAAATCAGTTGTACTCTGCTTAAATATTAATTTTGTGTGGCATCCTATTCATAGTGAAAGATTTGGTTAAATACATACCCCCAGACTGGCTATACTATCAGGTTGTAATGGTTAACAAGCTGCTCTCGCTGATCCACTGCTACAAATTAGAGAATGCAAGCTTCACTGAATTCCCAAATTCTAAGCTACGCTCAGTTTTTTAAAAGGTGCCTTGCATGATATATTGGTTAGCGCATTAGACTTGCAGACTACTGTTAGTGAGTTCGAATCTCACTGAATGCTCTATAATTCTGATTTTGTTCCAAACTAAGGTAAGCTTAGTAAATAATGATGCCTACTACATTATAACGTATGAATCATTTGTCGCAGATTGTGTAATATATCGATTTCTACTAATTCTGACCTGGGAAATTTATCCCGGCATCATTTCAACAGTTTGTTGTCTTTTTCATTACAAAATACAAGATCCAGCAGGACACATGGCGTAACGGTTATAAGCGTTGGTTCTCTAAGCTTCTAAGGAGATGATCATCTGGAGGTTGCAGGTTCAATCCTGACTGCAGGCGAGTAACAATACAGGAATACTTAACACTTGTACCCAGTTATGGCCAACGGATTCAGAACAGGCGACTCCTGTGGATTCAATAGAGGACGTAGTTCGAAGTTCCGTGAAGGTTCCCGAGTTCGACAAACACCTGAAGAAGACCAGAAGACATATCGACCAAAACGTTGTGGAAATAACAATAAAGATGAAAACAATAGTCCGAAAACCCTTAATAATAAAAATACAAGAGGGTGCATTTTGTATATGACTTACAGTTTGTACTAATAATATTGGTCTATCTGGTTAAATGACAGTGTTGTGGATATGATGGTTCTTCATAAAAAAAAAAAGAAAAACGAAGAAACAATGAAGAAGAAACAAAGAAAAATATAAACAAAGAAAAAAGCAAAGAATAAATGAAAAAGAAAGAAAAAAGAAAAAGAAAAAGAGAAGAAAAATGAAGTCTAATGATGATAAAAAAAGAAGAAAAACGATATAGAAAAAATGAAGAAGTAAAGAGAAAGAAACAAAAAAAGAAAAATAAGATAAAATAAAAAGAGAAAGAAAAAGGAAGAAATAAAGAAGAAAAGGACTAAGAAGAAACGAGGAAAAAAAAGGAAGGAATAAGGAAAATAAAAAGAGAAGAAAAACGAAGAATCAATAATGACGAAGAAGAAAGAAAAAGAATAAAGAAAAAATGAAGAAACAAAGAAGAAGAAACTTGTGTGAAGAAAATGGATTGAGAGTAAAAAATGAAGAAGTAAAGAAGAAAAAGGAAAAAATAAAGAAAACAAAAAAGGAAAAACGAAGACTCAATGATAAAAAACAAAGTAAGAAAAACAAGAAAGATATAAAAAAAATGAAGAAATAAATAAGAAAAAGAGCGAAAACGAAAAACAAAAAACAAAAATGAAACAAAGATAAAAAGAAGAAGTAAAGAAAAAGGAACAAAAATAAATAAATAAATAAATAAAAAGAGAATGAAAATAAAGCAACCATGATAGAAAAGTAAAGGAAGGAAAAAAAAAAACGATAGAAAGAGAGAAATCAAAATGAAGGAAAAAAAATAAAGAAATCAAAACAAACGCACACACACACACACACACGCGAGCGCGCGCGCACACACACACACACACACACACACAAATAAAAAACAACAAAAAATAAAACACTAAAAAAGTGAAGAAAGAAAGAATAAGTAAAGAAAAAGAAACCAAAATAGATGAATGAATGAATAAATAAATAAATGGGAAGAAAAATGAAGCAGCCATGATAGAAAGAAGCAAAGGAAAAAAGAATAAGGATAAAAAGAGAAAGAAAAAGATGATGAAATAAAGAAGTAAAAGAAGAAGGTAAGAATAGAGAGAAGAAGAAGAAGAAAAAAGGGGAAGGTATGGATGTGAAAGATGAAAGAAAATCAATTCTAACAAACATAAAACTGCCAATAATAAAAAAAAAAGAAACAAAAACAACAAAGCAGCATAAAAGAGTATTGCAGGTTCAACGATGAATGCGAGCAACTGTTGAAAATTTGTTTCGGATATTTTCTGCTTCAACTATTTCGGTCCGGCTCTTGCTTCTGAAGGAGGCAGAAAAGGCGACTGAAAAAGGGAGCAGTGTGGGGACATGGGTACCGAGTATAGAGTTAACTCCAGTATTATGGAGGCCAACATAAACTTTCGCTCTTTTTCATCTCTTTTTCCTTCTTTTATTTCTTTTTCCTGCTTGATCTCGCGTCATATCTCATATCATTGACTTGCGAGCTTTGAAAAATAATTTCGCCAAATATATCAGTTCAGAAGATCTTATAAAAAGAAATATATTAGTTTCATGCGAAAATTTCCAGCTTCATCTTTTTGCATAATGTTAGAGAAGTCTTCGAAGTGTCATTAAAATTTTACTTTTGATTGTACAATCACTTTGCAGTCGTACATCGTTTATAAATCTTATAAAAAAAATCAGAATCTAGCAAAATTGTTGATAGATTTTAATATCAACTCAGCGTTAGCCAAAAGGTTAGGGAATCGCGTTAATTGTACGTTTATATTTAGATTTTTTGTGTATTTGTTTTTTAAGAGTTTGTTTTTTTCGCACATGGTTTTATCGAATATTAATAATTTTTAAATAGATGTTTGATCAATTGATTGGACTTCAAAGGATACTATTATTCTGGGTCATAGTGGACCTAGAAGTAATGATAACAAAAAGTGAATTCAACACTCCACAGATCTCCAGAACTAGATCCTCACCATCAAATGTATTTTATTGTCATACCCAGGACCCTCTTTCTAAGAGGGGGAGGGAGTCTCATCCCTCTTTAAGGGAGCAGTCAGCGTATTCTAAGCCTAGATGACAGCACGGCGAGGAATGTGGTTTCCACAATAAAATTGAATGCTTAAAGCGATGGACTGCGGAATCATTGTAAGCTAGTTCGTACTCCAGTCGCGCTATTACGTTCACTTTCGGGCAAATACCCTTGGGAAAGGTATGAGCCCCCTTATCCTCCCAGTTATGGGTTAAATAGTACCACTACTATTCTTCTTGGAGAATGGCTTTGGCATTAAATAACCTAAAAAGAGTTGATATGCCATTAAACAAAGAAACCAAACCAAACCAAACCATCGGTTTGCGTTTAGAAATTTACCTTTTTCTTTTTTCGCAGCAGAGAAAAATAAGCGTAATTTTTTTGTGAAGATAATTACTGACAATGAAAAATATGTTTCTAACGAGCCTCAAAATCGAATAAATTAGGTTCGTCAAGTGTTGTAAATATTTCCCATGCTTCCTTGATATCTACCATTCTCGTCCCAAACAGCTTCTTCCAAAGAACAGTTGAAATGTGGAACGAACGAATCCCCCCGTGAGTGTTTTCTAACAGGATATAAATTTGAGCTCTTCAAGTCTAATGTCGGAAAGTATAACATTGGTGCTTGAACATTTGAGTCACTCATAGTCCGCCTAGAAATTTAGATTAGACCGAGGGTCGGGGGATGGTTGGCTAGTTAGCATTGGCCTATAATCTTGAGTGGGCTCAACTGGAGACTTTTGGGTAAAGATTATTGATATTGTAAAGAGGGTCAAGGGATGGTCATGGTTCCATAACCCATTTGGCCTTGGTCTGCATACATTGATATTACCATCGTCAATCTCCAATTATTCTTTCATTCATTTACCACATCGCATCACCATAGTATCGTAATCCTTTGAGGGTCGTGGCTATTCTTAGCTTTTAAATCACTTTGACGTGATGTAATGGTTAGCAAACTAGCATCGGAGTCCAATTATTCTGAGGGAATTCCTCTGGGACGTGTTGGACTGTGACATGATAATAAGCGAGTTCGAATTCCAATCCCATTATTGCATTCACTTTTGGACTAATACCCTTGGGAAAGATATGAAACCTCTTATCCTCAGCCCAGCAAGGGATTTGGTAATACCACGAACGTTAATATATCATTTAACAAAGAAACCAAACCAAACCAATTATTCTTAATTCGTGGTGATATCTAGTTCCAGCTACACATAACTGTAAATAAACAAGTCTCATGAACTCTTCGCACGGTACTGTTGCTGGCGAGTTAGGCAAGCAAACGATTTTTTTGTGAGTTCGATTCTCATTCGGAGTCAACTACTTCAGTTCTTGTGCCAAATTCAGATAAGCTAAGTAAAGGACAACAGCGCAATTCTACTCTAAACAACTGACTCATTTGTATGCATTTTCCTTATTCGCAAGATGTGATACAAGGTCAATTTTTCAGCGGAAGAGAGTTGGTTTTCCTTCTCGAAGACCGGTTGCTGTGATAAGGGTAAACAGCTCAGTATATTCAGTTATTTATCCATGGTTGTGTTGTGGCCCCGGAAAGGGTCACTAATGAAAACGCAAACACGGATATAAGATAACAAATTATATTACACAAGAAAGATAGAGTTACATTGAAAAGGTAAGAAGTCTCATACTGTTCGGATAACACCGATATTGATCTGCTCTTCTGGCAGCGAAATCTCTGTACTAATAACGGTGAGAAGAGTCCATTATGGTAAGATGGGTAAGGCTCCCACAACAGGTTGCAAGTGAGGAAGAGATAGATTCACGCTTTTCCCAACGAAAAGCAAACAGCCTTATACAGAATTGAACTAGGCTCGCTGAGGCCAGTTCCCACGACGGTAACCGTTACGCTACGCATGTCTCATCTGTATGATGTATGTGAAACGACCATTTCTTGAAAGAGGAATTTGTCTGGTAATGTTGTTATTGGGTGACACTTCTCTTCGTGTTGCTAATTCCACTTTGTAAACAATCACTGATTTGGAATAAGAAGTTCTTGCACATGAAACGTTACTTGAAGACTTTCATCTTTAGACTATGCAAAAACTCCTTGCTTGATAAGCACTTCCTCCAAGTTGAAGATTTCAAAGTATTCATTGAATCAAAACCAGAATCGTACTTTTTATGATGATATACTCAGTTAAGTTGAAAGGTAAATTAGTTACTGGAAATAAGGGGAAATACATTAAGGACTAAATATTGTTGCTAAAAATCAAATCAATACATTCAGAGAAACTTTGTGAATAAACCTTATATATATATATATATATATACTTGGTGAGTCCATACTTTTGCGAAGGGTAATCTGTCTATCTATCTATTAGTGGTGAGTCCGGGCAAAAATATGGACTGATTACAGTATCAAAAGTTTCTTCCGTTATTCTTAATCCATGAAAAATAAACTATTGATAAATCTGGGACTAAGCCTATTTTTTGATATCCAAACTTACTGGTTCCATGGAATATACGTCCACGTAATTAAAATGATTTATTCTAATTAATTAATAATCGAGATTTCTTTTCAACATCAGAGACTTGCAAGGAGTCACACACACACACACACACACACACACACACACACACACACACACACACACACACACACACACACACACACATAGATAGATCGGTCGTTTCTTTTTTAAAGTCTTTAAGTAAATACATTCGAGTCTTCTTGCGATTTTTCTTATGTCTTGGTCAAGATGGTGAAGAAATTACCCTATTCTAGCCCAAGCGCCTTCGACCATATCGCTGGTCATCTTTGGGGGTTGTGTTAGATCTTTTTTTGCTGTGAGTTTTATTAATATTTATTTTGAAAAAGAAACAATGCGGGCTTTAACCAAACATGTTTAGATAACGACTTGCTGCTTAAGCATATATATATATATATATATATATATATATATATATATATATATATATATATATGTGTGTGTGTGTGTGTGTGTGTGTGTGTGTGTGTGTGTGTGTGTTTCTAAGTTAAGATAGCATGAGTATTAAAGGTTAATATAATAAATGATATTTTAAATTTGAAACACTAACGAAACGAAATACGAAAGCATATAAACAGATTGCATATTATTTTATTTTATTTTTAGCAAATATAAAAAAAAATAATAATAACTGATGCAAAGTTTGTTTAATTTTGTTGTTTATTTTAACCATTTATCAATCTGAAAAAATTAATAATCAAAGTTAAGTAACAATCAAAACAAAACAAAAACAAAACAAAATAAAACAAAACAAAACAAAAAACAAAACCAAAAAACCCCAAAACGAAACAAAAAATAAAAAACAAAAACAAAACAAAAACAAATAAAAAAACCCCAAAACAAAAACAAAGAAAAGAAGCTTCAATGCAAGCAATAAAACAGTTTGTTGATATTCTTTATTGATAGAACTATTCAATCATATTTTTGATAAGTTCGTTTTTTATCGATTTATTAAGTAAGCATTTAAATAAATAAACGTCGTAATCAATTTAAATAAACATTCATTTTTACTACATATTACCACCGGGCTATTGGCCTAATGAGTAGAGTGTTAGCCATAGGTCCAGGAGACCAGGGTTCAATCGAGTCATACCAAAAACTCAAAAAATGGTACTTGATACCGCCTTGCTCAACACTCAGCACTATAAGGTGAGGATCAAGGGTAAATTGGAGCAATCCTGGAAATGGAGTACTTAAAGAACCACATTCAAATTCATTTGAGAACCTATTCATTTTAAAACGAGGATCATTAAATAAGTTTCCAGACTTTTTTCGTATGGGCACTTTTATTGATAGTACACACATGAAACTTTAGTCCCCTTCAAAGTAATCTCCTCCGGCTGTAATGCACTTGTTGTACCGTTACAACAACTTCTAGAAGGCCCCATGGAAGTCCTCTTGTGTGAGCGTGTCAATGACCTTCGTCATAGCCTCTTTCATCTCCTCAATTGTCTCATAAGGATAGCCTCTGAGCTTAGGGAATAACCAAATGTCACAGGGAGCAAGACCTGACTATAGGGAGGCTGAGGAACGGTCTTGGTGTCAATCTTGGCCAAATAGTCTGTGACAAGGATGGAGTTGTGGACTGGTGCATTGTCCTGGTGGAAATGCCACTGACCCGATTTGAAGATTGCTGGCCTCTTCCGACGGAATCTCTCCCTGAACTCCCTTGAAACCTCAACATAGTAACCCTAACCCTAACCGTTTGGCCAATCAACTCTTGTGTATTGACTTCCTTACTCCTCCCACACCTCTCATCCTCCCTCACCTTGAGTTTCTTAAGCCTCTCAAAGTCTGATGCTCGATTCATGCAAGATGCTCCAAAAGCAGTCTAAAGCATTCCATACGTTTCTGTGGCATTTTTTCCAAGTTTAAAACAGGATTTTATTGCATATCATTCTTCTAAACTGTCCTCACGTCCAGATTGCATTTTTGAAATTCACCAGCTGTGACAATTAGGCTTTAGTAGAGTGTATTCCAATTGCTGTTGTAGCTGTTCATTTGAAGCTGAAATCATAAAAATTGGTCAGTCATCTCATAAGATGTATAGCAATAACGTAGTGAATTTTCAAGCGTCAACAGCAATTTTAAATGCCGGTACAAAAAAAAGTCTGGAAACTTATTGAAGGCGCCACGTATATATATTTGTATGTGTGTGTGTTTATGTGTGTGTGAATTCTCTCAGCCCGACCAAGAAAAAGAATCATCGAGGACAATGAGACATACATCTTATTCCTCACATACATCCTGAATAGTTTTTAAAACTTCTCTAACCCTTTAATAAAGAGATGAATATATAAAATTAAAAAAAAGGTCATTATCTTCTTGGTTAGGCAGAGAAATTTCCACATCTCTTCGTTCTTCGTATACACATTTATATATATTTATTTAAATGAATAGGTACGCAAATGAATTTGAATGATGTATTTTAGGTTTTTGGTACTGCATTTAAAATCCTATATATATTCGTTTGTCCAGCGAGGGAAAAGTAAATTTCTTAAAATTAATAGGTCTTCAAAGGATTTATATATATATATATATATATATATATATATATATATATATACTTAGCCAAATTTGTTCTGACATACGGCGACATCGAAGAAGAAAGATTAGATTGCATCAGTCATTTAGTTAGCGAAGAAATTTTAATTTGCGAAATATTGTCAATATCACCATTGCTTTCTTGATGTCCATCGTTCTCGTCGCAAGTTCCACATAAACATTCTTTTCCTAAGACCAGTTGAAATGTAGAGCGAATAAATCTAAAAAAGTGAAATTCAGTCTGAGAGACTGAACACAGATGTAAGTTGTTGTGTGTTGGCACATATGAATATGTGCAGAACACGGGTGTTTGACAATTTAAGAGTTTGCCTAAGAAGCCTTTTCCCATTTCTTTTTAGTTTTGTTTTTCTAACGTTTTGATCTCGTCTATTCAGAAAATGATCTCTTTTATGTCACTAGCTCAAGTCTTAAACTTTGTTCGATGATATCTTATTTTTATCTCCTGAAACTTTAAGTCGCAGAAGCCTGTCTTTTATCTGGGATCGAACACTGATACCAGTAAGAAATATTAGTGGTTGTACCCGTGGTGTTGTGGAGGTACCCGTGGTGTAATGGTTATCGTCACAGGATATGGACACGGTGATACGAGTTCAATTCCTGGACAAGACTGATTGCATTTCACATAGCACTAATACTCTTGGGAAAGGTATGAATCCAATTATTCTCCCTCCAGCTATGGGTAAATAGCAGGGCAGACTATGTTCTTCAGCCTTGGTGAGGCAACTAGTCTAGGAGAAGGAAAACTCTGAATTCAAACCTGCTAAACTCCGCTTAAAAAATTGACCTAGTGTCATATCCTGCTCGAGCGGAGGGGTTGGGTAAATAGGACCAGTAAGAAGTATTAAATTACCTCAGCTACCAAACAATTCCGAGAGGTAAATAAACTATTGGCAGCAAAAAGAAAATAGATTCTTCTTCTTTACATTGATTGTAAGTAAGTAAAGTTGTCTCCTTTAGTCGAGGGTGATCCGAAGGCTCCCATTTCAATAGCTACTACCCTGAGGTGTAGGGGAGGGCGCTACTCCATTGCGGAGATTGCTCCACTTTACCCTTAACTTCTAATGCTGAGTGTTAAGCAAGGCAGCATCAAGTACCATTTTTTGAGTCTTTGGTATGACTTGGCCTGGGATTGAACCCCGGCCTCGCAGACGAACATTTTACTCATTTGGCCAATGGCCCGGTTAGTACATAAAGTATATTTGTAGTTAATAAGTTGGTACATACAGGATGTGGGGGAAGGGTTAACGTATCACAGTCATTTTAGAAACTTGCATTAAAATCTTCTTTGTTATTCTAAAAGATTTTCTATGATCTATCAATCCCAGTTTTTTTTTTATCTATCTATCTATCTATCTATCAGTCACAGTCTATTCATATTTGTCAATCTTCTAGTGACCTGTAAATTGATATGTCTGACCGCGATTTCAAATCTATCAAAATAATCATAGATATATATTCTTGTTAGTCTTTCTTTTTCTATTCAAACACACACACACATTCATATATATATATATATATATATATATATATATATATATATGAATGTGTGTGTTTTTAGGGAGTAGAGAGAGAAAGAGGGAGATTTTTTGTGAGCAAATTATCTATCAAAATAATCATATATATTCCCTTTACTTTATTAATTCACTTATCTCTCACTATTTCTCTCTCTCTCTCTCTCTCTGTCTCTCTCTCTCTCTCTCTCTGTATATATATATATATATTTATGCACGCGCATGTGTGTGTGTGTGTGTGGAGAGTATGTGTACATGTGTGTGTGTGTGTGTGTGTGAAAGAGAGAGAGAGAAAGTGAGAGATTGAGAGAGAAGAATACTGACAGTGACTTAAATCTCATTTAGAAACAATTTGTCATATCTATCTATCTATCTATCTATCTATCTATGTTTTCATGTCTGTTTTTGTGTGTAGGTTGATACGAATATGCAAATATAAATGTAGCCCACTGGTGCTCGACAATTTACGCGTTTGCGCGTTAGTGTGTTCAATGAGCATATCGTTTTCAATCCTTGAGTGCATTACGCATGCGTAATCAGCTCGAAAAAAGACGCAGGGATGAAGGTACATAAAATTTGGTCTGAGAGACTGAACACAAAGTTTTTATTTCTATTTGTTTATTAATTTATATTTTTTATAAGATGGCACACAAATAAACCTCTAAATATCCTTGAATCATCACCGGAGTGTCAAGAGACTTTTATTCATGTATTTATTCCTTTGCTTTTTGGAAAGATCTATCCTTGTTTGGGTTGACCGAGTCCTATATTAGTAAACCGCACCCCAAACTCTGAAAAAAAGGGAGCCTTTTACTCATTTCTTTTAAATTCTCTGTTTTTAACGTCTTCTCGTCAATTCTGATAGCGATCCCTTTTACGCCGTTGGGTCATGACCAATGTCGAGGTCTCAGTTGTCAGACATCCCAGTTCAGTCTTCTTCGCAACAAAAATGTACTGGAGCGGAGTGAGAGTCCCTCTGGCTTTGAAGTTAATTTGTGGATTACGTCATTGTAGTAAGCGAGTTCGATCTCCAGCCGCACTATTATATTTACATTCGGATTATTACCCTGGGGAAGGGTAAGAACCTCTTCAACCCAGGTATATGTGAAATAGTACCACTGCTGTTCTTTTACAAGGATGGCTTTGTCATTAACTAACCCGAGTAAGTTGATATACCATTTAAAGAAAAGAAAGAAACCCATCTATGGGCAGCCCAGTCAATCGGCGCTGTAGAATACACTGAATGCATCTCTGCAGAGGGGTAAGACCGTCCCTACCCCACCCAATGTGTGTCTTGGATATGACATTAAACCATCTGATGGTGAGGCACAAGTAAAGCTGGAGGTTTGGAGAATGCAAAGTATAGCTTCATTGCCATCACTCCCAGGTCCACTCTGGCACTGAGTGGCAGCAGATGATAGGGCCTTATCTATGGTTCAAATATAACTGAAATTTAAACTGAGTGCTATCAAATGACTTATGCTTCATTGAATTACTTGAAAATGAGAACTGTTTGATCCTTTAAATATGTGTAAACAAATAAGTGATGTTTAATTAAATTGTTAGTGATACTTTGAAATATTTGGAATATATTAACTTTGTTGACTTACGTTTACAAATTATATATATCTAATATATATGTAAAGTCGGATTTAGGATTAAATAACCAACAATAGTTGATATGCCATAAAGCCAAACCAAAGCAAACCAAGCCATCTATGAGTAAAATAGATCTAATTTTCCTTTTTTTAAGTAAAGGAATTATATTGTGAATTGAGTTACCCTGACCAGAAAATCCGGCCGACACCTACACACGATATCCAGAAACACTGGACAGGTGTTTCGACCTTATTAGGTCTCATCAGCAGTGTATACTGTGATCTCCATCACTAGAGATCGAACCAGCGACCACAGATTGCAGAGCGGAAACCCTACAACAGAGCAATCAGTCACTCAACGCCAAACTAACTAGTAATGGAAATTGCGCGGTCAATTAAGCTGAATGTGTCTTGCAAGTTACATCCGTACTCCCTACAGAAGACACGGTCCCCTCCAGGGCCACGTGTCCCCAAGAGGATTGGAAATACGCATCTGCGTAATTATTAAAGACAAGGATATTAATTACCAAGGACAAGGATATAGATATAATTTTCTTTTTTAAGTCGAGGAATTGTATTGTGAATTGAATTACCATGACCAAAAAATCTGGCAAACACTTACGTACAACATACGGAAATACTGGACAGTTGTTTCGACCTTATTAGGTCTCATCAGCAGTGTACACCGTGGCCCTGGAGGTGACTGTGTCTTCTGTAGAGAGTACGGATCACAGTATACACTGCTGATGAGACCTAATAAGGTCAAAACGGCTGTCCAGTGTTTCTGGATGTCATGTGTAGGTCTTGGCCGGATTTTCTGGTCATTGTAATTCAATTCATAACAAAAATAGATCTGTTTTAAAAAAATATTTGTATTAGATAGAAATATTTGATACCAATTAACTAAAGCGTGAAAAAAAAGATGACTGCAATAGAACGTTGAAAATTCAAATGGTTAAAATGAAAAAATTACAAACGAGTCAAATTTCGGCATTAAATAACCCATATGAGTTGATATGCCGTTAAACAAATATCCCAAAACCTAATGCCCTTAGAAAATTAGGAATTAGACCACATTATTATCATTATTATTATTACTATTATTATTATTCACTCATTAGAGCTTTTCACATCAGCGATAGCCGATGGCTTTTCACTGAAGTCTGAGTGACAGCAAGTCTCCTCATGTCTCCAGGACTCTTCTCAGTATTCTGGCAGTTCTCAACCATGCTGTCGTTTGGATGGTCTCCACTCGTCCGCCAATCTCCAAGTCCTCTAGTCTCTTTAGTAATACCTTAGTTACTGTTCCAAACGCACCTATTACAATTGGTATAATTGTCACCTGCATGTTCCACAGTTTTTTCAGTTCCCTAGCAAGGTCGAGGTATTTATCCTTCTTTTCACTTTCTTTCTGTTTTATCCTGTGGTCTGCCGGGACAGCAAAGTCGACTATTTTGCAAGTTCTCTTTTTTTTTCTTGATTATTATTAAGTTTGGTCTCCTGGCCGGGATTAGGTGATCCGTTTGTATATTAAAATCCCATTATTATTATTTTTCTCCTTGAGAGTTTTTTCACATCGGCGTTAGCTGATGTGAATTTACTGGAGTTTGAATGATAGCAAGTCTCCTAAAGTCCCCAGGACTTTTCTCGGTATTCTGGCCGATCTTAACAATGCTGTAATTTGGACAGTCTCCACCCGTCCCGTTATTTCCAAGTCCTTGTACCATTCCTTTGGTGATTGTACCAAGAGTACCAATTACAATTGGTATAATTGTTATTTTCGTGTTCAACAATTTTTTCTATTCCCTAGCAAGGTCGTGGTACTTATCCCTCTTTTCGCATTCTTTCAATTTACTCTGTGGTCTGTTGGGACAGCAAAGTCCACAATTCTGCAAGTTCTCTTTTTTTGTTGATTATCATTAGGTCTGGTCGTCTGACCGAGATTAGGTGATCCGTTTATATCTCAAAATTCCAAAGGAGTGCGTGTTTCTCAAGGACAGATTCTGGGTTGTGCATATACCATTTGCTCGTATGGTTAAACTTCAGTTTCTGGCACAATTCGAGTCTTGTACTCCTTTTATGCTTAGTCTTATACTCTTTCTGTGCTAATTTGCTGCGCTTGCTTATTATGTGATTGATGGTTTCGTCTCTATCACCTCAAAACCTACATTTGCTGTTTTGTTGCGTCTTATCTAATCTTGTTTTGATATGATTAGTTCTTATGGCGTTGTTTTGTGCTTAAGTTTTTCTCTTAAGGTTTCTTTTTCTTGCCCTCGTACACGTTTTCTCGTGTGAGAAGTCATTTGTTAGTCACTTAAAACGTCCATAGAGTTGTTTTTCTTCCAACTTTTGCTTTTTGGTCATTGTTATTCTGCTGATCCTCGAGTCGTTAGTATTATTTCTGGTGGCTGTAATTAGTCTTCCTCTGCACTTTTCTATGTAGTCTTTGAATCGTTGTATCGATGCGTCAACGCTGTCTTCAATACTGGCAAGTCCTCTTCCTCCCTATTTTCTTGAATCATATAATCTGTCAACGTCATCTCTGGGATGTAATACCTTATGCATGGTCTTTAGTTTTCTTGTTCTTTGGTCCATTTGTTTAAGGTCCTCTCTGGTCTACTTCAAGTATGGTACCGATTATTTTACGAGGGGGGCAGCCCAGGTATTTATTCCTTTGACAAGGTTCCTGCAATATAGTTTCATCTCGAGTAATTTTCTGCTTTTTCTGAGAAGGTTTTTTCAAGTTTTTCTTTTATTTCTACTATTTGATGGTGTCAGCTTCCAATATCCCCAAATATTTGTAGGTTTCCTTTTCTCCGAGCGTTCTAATTACGACATGATTTAGTAGTTCAACTCTATCCGTTATGTGTCGTGTGCTGCTTTTCCTTACTAGCATAACGCATTTTTCTATGCCAAATTCCATTCCTATATCTTGACTGTATATTCTCACAGTTTGTATTAGGGTTTCCAATTCGTTTTCGTTTTTGGCAAACAGTTTAATGTTGTCCATTTACATCAAGTAGTTAACGTTTTCTTGTGATTTACTGAGTTTGAATCTGACCGTGCATTTCCTAAGGATGTGGGTGAGTGGCATCATGGCTATTACAAATAGTAATGGTGATAGTGCATCTCCTTGGAATATGCCTCTTTGGATCTTTACCGCTGCTAAGCTTTTTCCTCCTGCTGTAATTCCACTCGCCAGGTTTCCATGGTCTTCTCGATAAACTGTATGACTTGATCGGGTATTTTACACATTTTGAGACTGAGTAGTATCCAGCTTTGTGGGACCATACAGTAAGCCTTTTTGTAGTCAATCCAGGCCATAGCAAGATTTTTCCGTCTCGTTTTACTCTCGTTGAGGATATGTTGATATATATATATATATATAGTAGTTCCTCTGTGCTTCTGGTTCAATTTTGGCATCCTTTCTCTTCCTCGGGGAAGATTCCACGGCTTATCAACGAGTACAGATATTATTATTATTATTATTATTATTTTACTCATTCGGGAGTTCTTCACACCAGCGTTTGCTGATGGTTTTCCACTGAAGTCTGAAGGACAGCAAGTCTCCTTAAATCTCCAGGACTCTTCTAAGTATTCTGGCTGATTTCAACAATGCTGTTGTTTGGATGGTCTCCACTCGTCCTATAATTTTTAAGTCTTCCAGTCCCTGTACTAATACTTTGGTGATTGTACCGAGCGCTCCAATTACAATTGGTATCACCGTCACTTTCATGTTTCATAGTTTTTTTTTTCAGTTTTCTAGCAAGGTTTAAGTATTTATCTGTCTTTTCGCTTTCCTTCAGTTTTACTCTGTGGTCTGCCGAAACGGTTCTCTTTTTTTATGACTATCACTAGGTCTGATCATCTGGCCGAGATTAAGTGATCTGTTTGTATCTCAAAATCCATGAGAACTTTGTGGGTCTCTTTTTCTGGGATGAATTCTGGACTGTGCATATACCATTCGTTTAAACTTTTCACACAATTCACAGTAGATCACCTTCCCTACCCAGTCCTGTCTAGTCTTATACTCTCTTTGCGCTAATTTACTGTATTCGCTTATTATGTGATTTATCGTTTCATCTCTATCACTACATAATTCACATTTGCTATTTTGTTGCGTCTTGTCTATTCTTGCTTTGACATCGTCAGTCCTTATGGCGTTGTTTTGTGCTGCTATCAGAAGAGATTCAGTTTATCTCTTAAGGTTTCTCTTAGCCACGTCTAAGTTTTCTTGTGAGAGATTTCGCTTGTTTATCGCTTGAAACTTCCATAGAGTTGTTTTTCTTCCCATTTTTGTTTTCTGGTTATTTTTGTTCTGTTGATGCTTGTTTTATCTTTTGTTTCTAGTGGCTGTAGTCTTTTTGTCGTTGTATCGATGCATTGACACTATCTTGAATGCTGCTAAGATCTCTTCCTCCTTTTCTTGGCACATACAGTCTGTGAACGATATCTCTGGATGTAAGGCCTTATGCCTCGTTATAAGTTTTCTTGTTCTCTGGTCCCTTTATTGGAGTTCTTCTCTGGTCCACTTTAAGAATAGTCCCGAGTATCTTATCAAGGGGACAGTCCAAGTATTTACCCCTTTGATGAGATTTTTGCTATGTAGTTTAGTTTAAAGTAGTTTTCTCGTTCTCCCGAGGTATTCCCTTTTATCCTTTTTTCTTTCATCTCCGCATGTTTGATTGTGTCCTCTTCCAGCATTTCCAAGTATTTGTTGATTTGTTTGTTATATATCCTTGAGGATTTCACTTTTTCACTATCTTCCCACTTCAACTATAAAAACGCTTTGCCCTGAACATAATCCAATATCTATATACAGATCAAATTCTGTTTCATCCAATTCGATTAAAATTTTTTTACATGTTTCTGTTTTTGATTTGGTTTAGCACCTCGTTCCAAAAATACATAACTCTATTAGGAATAAAATTCAATTGGTAAGTCGATTTAGTTTTTGTAATCTTCGATGAGAAATATTGAAAAAAAAAGTCTACCATGATTATAAATTCCATTAATTATCATAAAATTTTCGTTCAGATCACAACTCATTCTTTTTTCTAGAGTTGTTAATCCTCCAATCTTTCTCTGTAACTGCAATATTTTACTTTTTTGATTAGTTTTGTCCCTCTTTTTTGTATACCCTCCAATCTCAATATTTGATTCCAATTTCTCGGCTTCAACACAGGAGCTCAGGCCTGAGTACAATATTTTATATGAGCTTTTATTAGGGTTTTATAATTTTTTGAAACAACATTTGCCTCTCTTGAAATAAAATATTGATATAAAGCAATTAGAATTTGTCATATTGCAGAAAGCTTCTTAGATCTTCAATTGTCAATATTGTATAACTCCTTTTTTGCAAATTTCCTTCAACCATTTTGAGATGAATATAAACCCATGATCCTATTTGGGATTTAAATCTGAACCCTGACTTGGCAAGATCATAATTTTTATTGTCTTGTCTTTTAACCTTGTAATGGCACTTCTGGGAATTAGCTTATTGTTATCAGTTCAAATATCTTGTGATAGTTTTCGCAGACGTCACTTTCTGTCACGAAGACCTGTTTATTTTATCATCTGTCATCTTGAAGTAACTTTAAGCCTGCCAAATCTATTATTTCTTACAGTTGAACCTGTTGGAAATGTAGACCAATTCTCTTTATAGCAGACAGTGAGTTAGGAAGACTTTTGAAGAAACTTTATAAATATCAGCATATGTCGTCCTTTATGAAAAACTATAAAATTTATGACAGATTGGTTCATTTCAGATAAACAATCTTATAAGACGGTTCTTTGTCCCCAGCAGGACGCTCCGAAAATAATGCCTCCTATTTGTTTTCACAGAAACCACGTTTCTCTCTATTCAATTCATATGATATTTGAAGACCTTACATCTTTAGACTTTGCAAAAACTCCTTGTGTCCTCTTTCTCAGTCTGCTGAGACTGTAGAATACGCCGATTGCTTCTCTGCAGAGGGGTAGGACCCTCCTAAAGAGTGTCCTGGCTATAACACCAAAAAAATCTGATGGTGAGATTCCAGTAATGCTAGAGCTTTGGGGAATGGGGAGTACCCCTTCATTGACATGGCTCCCAGGTCCATTCTGAGTGGTAGCACCTGATAGGGTCCTATCTATGAGTCAAACATAATTAATGCTAAACTGAATTGTTTGAAATAGAACTATTTTTGACATTGAAACTGCGTACTTATGCTCAACTGAACTGTTTTTAAATAGACAAAACTGTGTATCTATGCTAAACTGAATTGTTTGAAATAGAACTGTTTTGACATTTAACTGGATAGTTTTGACATTTAACTGTTTGTAAACAAAAATTATACTTATACTAAACTGAATTGTTTGAAATGTATGGAAATCAACTGATTTTAAATAAATAAGTATACATATATATAAGTAATTACCTGTAGATTATACGTCTGTCCTATATTAATTCTCTCATATTTTTTTTTTGCAAAGCAAAATCAACGAGAAATGTTTTAACAGTGCGCGAATATTTCGGCAGTTTTCAATATTTTTTTTCTGTCTTCACGAGTTTTTCACTCCAGTTTTAACTAGTGGTCTTTTCCTGGAGTCTGAGGGATTGAAGGTCTTCTCATGTCTCCAGGACCCTTCTGAGTATTTGAGTCGGCCTTAATAATACTGTGGTCTAGACGGTCTCGATTTTCCTTTGATTTTCAATTTCTCTAATCTCCTTTGCAAGTTTTTGGGGATCGTTCCAAGTGCTCCAACTACAATTGGTATTACTATCACCTTCATGTTCCACAGTTTGTTTTTTTAGTTCTCAGGCAAGATCCATGTACTTGTTTATCTTTTCGCTTTCTTTTATTTTCATGTTGTCGTCCGCTGCAACGGCAAAATCAACAAGATGATGTTTTTTTTTTGCTACTTAACACTAGGTTTGATCTAACCGAGATTAGATGGGCCATTTGTGTCCCAAATTCCCAGAGAATTTTATGCATCTCATATTGTGGGACAAATTCTGATTTGTTAGAGTTGTCAAATTTCTTTCTCTTGCACAATTCTCAATGGATCACCTTTCCCACCCAGTCTGGCCTAATCTTGTACTCCTTTTATGCTTGTTTATTACATTTGCTTATAACTGTTTCATCTTTTTCACCACACTACTCCTACACTTACTATTCTGTTGCGTATTATATCAAATTTTGCTTCGTCCCTCTGACCTTATTTTCGGCTTCTGTTAAAAGAGATTGATTTTTTTCTCTTGATATTTCCCTTTCTTAGCGACAACGTTCAGGTTATTTGGTATGCAATATTCTCAGTTTGTCGCTTGAAGTATCCTGACAGTTGTTTTTCTTCCTATTTTTGTTTTCAAGATTTTATTGTTTTACTTGTTTATATATTAACATTGCTGTTACTGGCTACTGGAATACCAGCGTAAGCTAATGGTTTTTCATTGGAATCTGTGTGACAGCAATCTCTTCAGGTCTCCAGGACTCTTCTCAGTATTCTATTCGATCTTAACAATACTGTAGTTTGGATTGTCTCGATTCGTCATCCGATTTCCGATTCTTTCATCCCCCTTACCAAGCCTATGGGGACCATTCCGAGTGCAACAATTATAATTGGTATTACCTTCACCTTCATGTTCCATAGCATTTTTATTTCTCTGGCAAGGTCCAAGAACTAGTCTCTCTTTTCCTTTTCACTGATTTTCAATCTGTCGTCCGCCGGGACGGCAGGTTCTCTTTTTCCTGTTGATAATCCGTAGGTCAAGTCTTTTTGCCGGGATTATTATTATTATTATTATAAAAACGTTTTCTACAATGGAAGGAGTTTCCAATTTTAAAAACAAGCCGCCGGCAAGTTTTCACGCCCTTTATATATGATGCATTAGATCAGCATTCAGCTTTGAATTTCTTTGCTAGTCTGACAAACTTCCAATCGCTCCTTTTCTGTTTGTCACTCACCCCCACCACATATATATATATATATATATATATATGTGTGTGTGTGTGTGTGTATATCCGCTCGTGCCGATGTTCAACATGAGACCCTTGTTGGGTAGGAATCAGTGTGGCCTGACTAAGTGGGGGTTTGGGGGCTTACGCCAACATTAAGAACACACCGGTTTAAAAGAGGCCGTATTCTTTGGCTGAGAACCCGTAGCTTTTGCGTTCTTCAAACACATTTAAACTATGTATGAATAGGCATTAGATTCATTTCAAAGCCAGACATTAAGAACTAGCTTCTACGCTTTCTTGGTATCTCCAAGACTTTTTAGTTGCTAAGTGAAAAGACATTTAAAATTGTAGTATATATATATATATATGTGTGTGTGTGTATAGTAAAATAAAGTTGTCGACCGATGTCCAGGGCTACCCGAAAGCTCCCTTTTCAATAGCTACTACACTGAGGTCTAAGGGAGAGCGCTACTCCTTTCCCTGGATTACTCCACTTTACTCTTGAAACGTACCTTATAATGCTGAGTATTAAGCAAGGAGGTATCGAGTACCATTTTTTGAGTCCTTGATATGACTCGACCTAGCACTGAACCCCAGTCCCCAGGCCGATTGACGAATATTCTACTATTAGGCCAATGAGCATGTATTTACAAATAAAGAGTGCTCAATATCGGTGATGGGAGCATATGTATATCGGTGTTTGAGCAAAAAAGACACTGACTTAGCGACGTTTGTTGACTGCCAGTTTCTCGCTTATTTGAGCATCAGATCAATTTCTTGACTCTGTGTCTTTGCAATTCAAATTTAGATTTATCAGCATACATATATGTATGTGTGCATGTGTATGTAATCAAGAAGTATATCTTTGCACAATCCCTTCACTACGAGCAGGATGTGACACAAGGTTAATTTTTAAGTGCAGTAGAGCTGGTTTGAATTCAGAGTTTTCCGTCTCCTAGATCGGTTCGTGTAACAAGTCTAAAGGGCATAATTTGCTCTACTATTTGATTATAGCAAAAGAGGGAGAAGATAAGGGTTCATACTTTTCCAGGATTTGATGTGATCAAGAAGTATCAAGACGACGTCTTTAAGTATTAAGATGTAAAATTTAAAAGTAAAGTGTTATCCTGTGCCACTCGTAACATTAAGTGATGATGTCTGATGTCAAGACATCTAAATCTAGACGTCTAGACAATTCAGTTCAATTTTTGATTGTTTTTGAACAGTGGCTTTTGTCGAAACACAAAATTGTACATACGAGGTGCATACGATAAGTTTCCAGACTTTTTTCGTACGGGCATTTAAAATTCTTGTCGACTCTTGAAAATTCATTATATTACTTTTAAAGAACGATATGCAATAAAATTCTGTTTTAAACTTGGAAAAAATGCCACAGAAACGTATGGAATGCTTCAGACTGCTGTTCGACCATCTTGCATGAATCGAGCATCAGTTTTTGAGTGGCATAAGAGATTCAAGGAAGGTAAGGGAGTCTTTGATGGATGATGAGAGGTGTGGGAGGAGTAATGAAGTCAATAGACCAGTGTTGATTGGCCAAAGTGTTAGGGTTAGGGTTACTATGTTGAGGTTTTAAGGGAGTTCAGGAAGAGATTCCGTCGGGGAGTAGAGTTTCATGTGTGTACTATCAATAAAAGTGCCCATACGAAAAAAGTCTGGAAACTTATTTAATGATCCTTGTATGTTGAACCCTTCATATTGACTAAGTTATTGAACTAAAATTTCATTTCAAGATTTGATGTAAAAGAGGACAAAAAGGAGGATAACAGTATTGCTCTACACGTTAACAAAGGCGGAGATAGATAGATAGATAGATAGATAGAGAGAGAGAGAGAGAGAGAGAGAGAGAGAGAGAGAGAGAGAGAAGGAGACAAAGAGAGAGAATAAAAAAGAGGGAGAGTAAAAGTGTGTACAAGAGAAGACATGTTCGGGAAAAAGTATCACTATTTGAAGCGAAGAAACGAACGATGTTTAGCCCAGTGCGTGAAATCACTGCTTTAACTCAAGTGGCTTCGTTGATGACACTCTTTCAGAGGTCTTGGGTTCGAACCCATCTGCAAACCTAACGAACTGAGCACTCAACGTTCATTTTCTACTTAAGAGATGTTTTTTTGTTTTCGTTCAATCTGAACGTTGAACAGAGAGAGAGAGAGGTAGGTATGGACAGTGGATGGGTAAAGGGAAACCGATCAAGTTGGTTCGTAATAAGTGGTACGTGTTAGACCATGACTAAAAGTGGGGATGAGTAAAGATCTAAATTACGATGAGAAATAGTATGAGTAGAAAGAAGAAATACCGGAAGAAAGCGACTTGTCTCTACTCCAACATAAGGAATGTGCGGGAAACAGTTATCAGTTTGAAGAAATAAAAAAGATCGAACAGCCCTGAGTTCAAGTTTTTGGCAAGGCTTTGTTCATATATCCTGCCGAAAAACATATTTTTAAACAATGTTTCAATGACTACTTTCTCCAGCATTTTTCAAGTGGAATAGTTTTACCTTTTCGAATCAGTCAGGAATTGCAAATAAATCTATCTATCTACGAGGATCGTTAATAAGTTTCCACACTTTTTTCGTATGGGCACTTTTATTGATAGTACATATATGAAACTCTAGTTCCCTTTGAAGTACTCTCCTCCGGCTGCAATGCACCTGTTGTACCGTTCCAACAACTTCTGGAAGGCCCCATCAAAGTCCTCTCGTGTGAGCGTGTCAATGACCTTCGTCACAGCCCCTTTCATCTTCTCAATTATCTCATAACGATAGCCTCTGAGCTTAGGGAATAAGTAAAAGTCACAGGGAGCAAGGTCTTGACTATAGGGAGGCTGAGGAACTGTGTTGATGCCCATCTTGGTCAAATAGTATGTGACAAGGATGGAATTGTGTACTGGTGCATTGTCCTGCTGGAAATGCCACTGACCCGATTTGAAGAGTGCTGGCATTTTCCCAAGGAATCTCTTGCTGAACTCCCTTAAAACTTCAACATAATAACCCTAACCCCTAACCCTAACCCTTTGGCCAATCAACTCTGGTGTATTGACTTCATTACTCCTCCCACACCTCTCATCATCCCTCACATACTCCATGCCTTCCTTGAATCTCTTATGCCACTCAAAAGCTGATGCTCGATTCATGCAAGATGCTCCAAAAGCAGTCTAAAGCATTCCATACGTTTAAATAAGTTTAAAACAGAATTCTATTGCATATCGTTCTTCTAAAGTGTCCTCACGTCCAGATTGCATTTTTGAAATTCACCAGCTGTGATAATCAAGCTTTAGTAGGGTGTATTCCAACTGCTGTTGTAGCTGTTCATTTGAACCTGAAATCCTAAAAATTGGTCAGTCATCTCATAAGATGTATAGCAATAACATAGTGAATTTTCAAGAGTCTATGACAATTTTTAAATACCTGTACAAAAAGGTCTGGAAACTTATTGAAGGCACCACGTATCTATCTATCTCAGTATGCAAAAGTAATATTCTCCAAAATCTATCTATCTATCTCAGTATTCAGAAGTAATATTCTCCAAAATCCTCAACGATGACCAATTAAAACAAACAAACAAACAAACAAAAAACACACTAGAAAAGCTAATTCTTTAACAACTATTTAGTCTTTCTTTGCGACTGAAAAAATTGAACAAATGGTTCCAACGTGAAATAACAAAAAGTCAGAAACTTTGTCAAGTAAAATTTTGCTTTTTATTGCTTAATTATAACAATAATAAAGATATTCGACAAAATTATTTTCCATGAATCGTTGGAAAAATAAAAACTATGTTTTATTTTATATTTGCGGATTCTCTGCATACTTACGATAAGAACAATAGGTTTTTGAAACGTGTCATGACTTAAAAAAGTAAATTTTTATGACGATTCGAAACGAATACTTTGATGAATACTGATAATATCGGTTTTTTTTAAAATTTAGATTTAATGTTATAATTTCATTTGATACAATCTAATAACCGACGCACAAACAGATATTTAGCACTTTAATTGAGACTTGGGAAATCTCATTTGACAGTTTTACTTTAAAAGAATGATGTGGTGTAATGGTCATTGGCACAGAAAATATAATTGGTAAGCCGGCTGAGACCGCTTATGTTTAAATACCCTTACGAAAGGTGTGAATCCACTTCTCTTTGGCTTCTATTCTATCATTATGTCTTGATAACATATTTAATCTCTGCTACAGCACTGTGGTTGACAAGAGTTGAGAGTAGCTGCAAATAGCTGTTACTTCTATGCTCAACCTTGGCAAGTATCCAAACACATGCACTCGCAAATATACATTCCAATTTTACTCATATTCACTTAATATATTCATACATTTCACAAGCGAATTTTACAGCATGTAAAACTCATTTGTGAAATGTAGAATGATACATGCTATTTTGATCAAATGCTGGAAGCAGCACACCACAAAACAACAGTTGTACGGACACTTACCTCCCATCGTACAACCTATCAAAGTAAGACGAAAAAGAAATGGTGGGCTATCGAATCACGAAGTCAGTTTTTTTAAAAAGCAATTATATGGATTTATGTAACTAATAATAGTAATGATAAAATGGAGGTGAAGGAAAAAATTTAAAAAAGAATATCTCAGGAAAACCAGAAAGCTACTCGAGACAAAACTATATTGCAGGAACCTTCTCCAACTGATAAATACCTGGGCTGTCCCCCTCGTAAGATACTCTGGACCGTTCTTGAAGTAGACCAGAAAAGACCATAGACAAATGAACCAGAGAATAAGAAAACTAATGACCATGCATAACGCTTTGCATCCCAAAGATGACGTTGATAGACTATATGTGTCAAGAAAGGAGGAAGGATGAGTACTGGCCGGTATTAAAGACAGCGTTGACGCATCCGTACTTTTCTATATAGTCTTTGAGACTTTATAGAAAAGTACGGAGGAAGACTGATCACAGCCACCAGAAATAATACTGACGACACGAGGATCAGAGGACCGGAAATTACCAGATAACAAAAATGGGAAGAAAATCAACTTTACGGACGTTTTAAACGACTAACAAGCGACATCTCACACGAGAAAACGTGGGCGTAGCTAAGAAATGGATATCTTAGGAGAGAAACTGGATCTCTTTTAAAAGCAGCTCAAAATAACGCCATAAGGACCAACCAGGTCAAAGCAAGAATAGATAAGACGCAACAAAACAGCAAATGTAGGTTATGTAGTGATAGAGACGAAACGATCACTCACATAAGCAAATGCAGCAAATTAGCACAGAAAGAATGTAAAACTCGATACGCCTGGGTTGGCCAGGTGATCCATTGGGAACTGTGCAAGAAATTTAAATTTGACTATACGAACAAATGGTATATGTACAACCCAGAATATGTCCTGGAGAATGAAACGCACTAACTTCTCTGGGATTTTGAGATACAAACATCTCAGCAAGTCTCGTCCTGATGATCGGACCTTATAATAATAATAAAAGAAAATAAATTAATAAAATAAGAACTTGCAGAATTGTTGACTTTTCTGTCCCAGCTGACCACAAAGTAAAGTTGAAAGAAAACGAAAAGAAGAATAAGTACCTAGACATTGTTAGGGAATTGAAAAAACTGTGGAACATGAAAGTGTCGGTGATACCAATTGTAATTGGTATTTTGGTAAAGGTACTAAAGGATTGGTACAAGGACTGAAAGACTTGCAAATAAGAAGACGACAAGTGGATACCATCCAAACTACAGCTTTATTGAGATCGGCCAGAATACTGAGAAGAGTCCTGGTGACTTGAGGAGACTTGTCACTCAAACTCCAGTGAAAGACCATCAGATAACGCTGATATGAAAAAACCTCAAGGAGTAAAATAATAATAACTATTTTTAAACAATTAGAGCTTCAAGTAACCATTCTTTATAGAAATTATTTGTTCACAGTTATATGGTTTCAAGTATTCCAATCAAATACTAATAATTTTGATGTAATTATAGAGTTTCGAGTATTTATGATGTATGAACAAACCAGAATCTGTTCAAGAAAAAGAGGCGCATAAAATTCACTAGGATATTGAAATACAAATGGGCAACCAAATTCTAAGCAAAAGAGCAGACCTTGTATTAATTAACAAGAGGAAAAAAACTTTTCATCTATTGAATTTCGCCATATTTGCGGATCAAGAAGTGAAAATAAGATAAAGCGAAATTATAGATAAATATTTGAATTTGAGCTGAAAAGATTGGGAATATGAGCGAGAGGGTGATACTAGTTGTAGTTAGTGTTGTGACGGTGCCTAAAATATTTATCCCAAGACGGGAGTTTATTTTTCGCACGTGTTAAGTCGGGACAATCTGGCACTTGATCCCTCGCAAAATAAGTTCCAGTTAAGATTCCTTTTTCGGGCACATGGCGAACTGGCAGATAATGTGGGGGTTATTTGGGGCTAGACTGACCGCCGCTGGCAAGGGGTTTCCAAATTTCATGTTACACACACCCACCAGACCACTTCGTCTTCCTACCACTAGGATAATGGAAGATATGGGCCTCTAGGTTTAGATATAATATTGTTTATTTATTGTAGTCGACAATTCCAATTTCCCGTGTAATATTTTTAAGGCGAATGGACATTTAGCGAGAATAAATTGAGGCGAAAATGAAGCTGAAAAGGAACATGCAAAAGAAGGCAATTCGATAGGCAAACAACACAATGAATAAATTTCGACACGAGGGGACATCTAAAATATAACAAGGTTTTAATACGTGCGGACACAAGCAAGCAATTAAGGCGCCGGCTATATTACTAGCCGACAAGACTTAAACACAAATGTCTCTCTTTCGTTTTCTTTTCTCTCTTTTCTGTCTTTTCTCTTGAACCTTGAAAAGGTAGCAAAGTCCATTCATATGTTTAGAGTTTATGAAATGAATCTTTTCATTCCATTTCTCTTCTTTTCTTAATGCATATAATTCTCTAAATGCTTCTTTCTTTAAATTGAGAGGGAGAGCATACAATTGCAATACTTAGGAAGGGGGGAGGGAGAAAACGGTTTTAAGGTTTACTTAGCTTCTTCGACGGGTTTCTTCTGAGATTTCTTTCCTTTCACGGGCTAGCGGGATTCTGTGGAGCTCGGCTTGAAGGCATCTGCTATCTCCTGTCCAAGAGCTCTATTTCGCTTCTTCGCCCGGAGTTTTGGCGACAGATCACATGTCCTCTCACGGCGACCTCCGTCCTGAAACTGAATTCTTTATCCCTATTCCTCTGACGAAAAGGGTGCTACATCCGGCTTTAGGGTTCTGGCCAATCATTTGGCCTCTTTCTTCTTCCTCACCCTGTCAGGCGATTCATTCGGACTACCATACTGACCTCTGTCTCCCTTCTCTATTCACCCGGGTGAGGTTACGGAGTACAGATAGCTTGACCTCGATTCTTTACTTCCTTCAACAGGCGGGCCGAGGAGTTGACCTACATTCCTTATTCCTCCTTTTAACGGTCAGTCTTTGAAGCCTGTTAATTCAAACACAGAAGGGGTAGGGGAAATTTCTTGTTTCTCTCCTCTCAGTGGTAGACCACGTGACAGTGTTCTTAGAACGATCTCTAAATGTCTAAAAAATGACTGGGTGAACAAGAGATCAGAGAAAGAGTCGAGACCACCTAGACTACAGTACGATTAAAGTTAAAGTACTTAAAAGTGTCTTGGAGAGCTAAGGAGACTTGATGTCAATCAGACTTCAGTAAGCCCAGTCGGTTGGGGCTGTAGAATACACCGATTGCATCTCTGCAGAGGAGTAAGACCCCTCCCCCTTCTTGTATATGACGCTAAACAATCTGATGGTGAGGTTCCAGTAATGCTTGAGCTTTGGGGAATATAGAGTACCCCCCTTCATTCCTGTCGCTCACAGGTCCTCTCTGGTCCGCAGTGGTAGCACCGGGTAAAGTCCTATCCATATTTACCCAACCCCTCCGCTCGGACAGGATATGACACTAGGTCAATTTTTAAGCGGAGTTTAACAGGTTTGAATTCAGAGTTTTCCTTCTCCTTGACTAGTTGTCTCACCAAGGCTGGAGAACCAGTTTGCCCTACTATTTACCCATAGCTGGAGGGAGAATAATTGGATTCATACCTTTCCCAAGGGTATTAGTGCTATGTGAGTTGCAATCAGTCTGGTCCAGGATTTGAACTTGTGTCGCCGTGTCCATTTCCAACAACGATAACCATTACACCACGAACACCACCATATATATATATATATATATGTGTGTGTGTGTATGTGTGTATATATATATATATATATATATATATGTATGTGACTGAAGTTCACTACCAAGGTTTCACGGAAAGGATCTTCAGGAAAACCTGTCTAATCTGGTTTATATTTAGCAGTAAAAATTTGCTTGCACTTTCAGTAAAGACGAAGTTTTCCAGAAGATCTTTTTGGTACATAATTCATTTTACCCAGCTCTTCTGCTCTCTTTCATCTCTCTCTCTCTCTCTCTCTCTTTTCTCTCTTTCTCTTTCTCTCTTTCACTGTTTCTCTTTCTCTCACTCTCTCTCTCTCTATATATATATATATATACTTATACAAAAAATCTATCTATCTATCTATCTATCTATCTATCTATCTATCACATACACACACACTTTCTATCTCTATCTGTCGTGTACACATACACATACGCTCTCTCTCTCTCTCTCTCTTCTCTCTCTATCACACACATACACATACACACTCACTTTCTCTATCTGTTATACACACATACACATATTTCCTCTTTCCGTCTCACACGCAGACACATTCACTTTCTCTGTAAACACACAAACTCTTTCTCTCTCTTTTTCTCTGTTTCTCTTTCTCTCTCTCTCTCTCTGTTTCTCTTTCTTTCTCTCTCTCTCTCTATATATATATATATACACACACAAAAAAAATCCATATCTATCTATCTATGTTAATGTTGTAATACGTCGATAATTAGACTGATATTATATTCGCAGAAAGCATTGTTTACGGGACAACAAATAAGAATCGAAATCACGAACAATACTTAAATAGAGTAGCACACCAAAAATTATATCGTGTGCGTTGCCGAACAATTATCATCTTATGATAATGGTCACAGTGACTCCCGTTCAAATCCTGAATGAAGCTGTTTGCATTTGACTTTTGTGCTAATGCCCATTGAAAAAGAATAAACCCGTCTCTTCTCTTCCCAGCTGTGGTTGAATAGAAAATCAGACTGTTCTTTTTTAGCCTTGGAGCGGCAACTAGTTTAGGAGAAATAATACTCTAAATTCAGACCAAAAAAAAGAAAGGGTAAAAATTCCTATTTTGTAAAATATAAAATTTTCTGTTACTTTTCAGGGGGTGCATAAAAAGTTAATTTCCTTTTCTAATGGAGTTTTTACGGTTATGTACTTTTTCTTTTGTGAATTTGGTAGGGACAAAAAAAAAAATTCGTTTGGAAAGAGACCACACGGTGTGAATTTTAGTGACAAAATGGTGCTTTATTTCAAAAAAATTATATATATATATATATATACTGTAGAATAAAAAATATTATTTATTTTTCTTTTTTTATCTTTAAATTTTATCATGCTATCTTAAAATTGTTGTTAAAATAAAGGTTTGGTTTCTGCTTCTTCGAGGGTTATTTAATGCCAAAGTCGTCCTTGTTGAAGAACGGTAGCGGTACTATATAACCCATAACTGGGGTGGGGTGATAAGGTGGATAACAAATGTCCTTGAAAGTAAACGTAATAACACAACTGGAGTTCGAACTCGTTTCCTACGATGTTGCAATCCAGCCCTTTAGCCACAAGGCCACGGGGACTCTGCCCTGTTAAAATAAAGAATAACTCTTAAAAGAAAATGCTTATTTAACACATAAAATTCGCCCCAGTAGCAAAAACGTACAATGAGAAGAACCTCATTGGCTAAGTGGTAGAGTGTTCACCCATAGGCCGGGAGATCTGGGTTCAATCCCAGGTCCCATCATACCAAAGATTTAAAAAATGGTACTTGATACCTCCTTGCTTAATATAAGGTGCGTATCAAGGGTAAAGTGGAGCAATCCATTGAAAGGAGTAGCACCCTCCCCTACACTTCGGTGTAGTAGCCATTGAAAAGGGAGCCTTCTGGTCGCCCTCGACTACGATCGCCAACTTTACTTTTACAACTAATACTATTATTAATAATGATATACCAGGAGAAAAGAAAAAACTAAAGGAATTGAAATGCCCAATAACTTCACCCACCTCCAAAAAAAAAAACAATTATGTCAGAACATTTGGAGAAAAGGAAAGTTTCAAATAACTGGGAACATTAGAAGCAGGCACAATATAAAAACGGAGATGAAGGAAGAAAATTATGTGATACACTCCTGGCCGACCCCCGACTATATCCATATTTACCTAACCCCTCCGCTCGGGCAATATATGACACAAGGTCAATTTTTAAGAGGAGTTTAACAGGTTTGAATTCAGAGTTTTCCTTCTAGATTAGTTGCCTCACCAAGGCTGAAGAACCCAGTCTGCCCTACTATTTACCCATAGCTGGAGAGAGAATAATTGGATTCATACCTTTCTCAAGGGTATTAGTGCTATGTGAAATGCAATCAGTCTCGGCCGTGTCCATTTCCTACGACGATAACTATTACACCACGGGACCTCTGACTATATCAAAGTCGTTAAACCAAAGCACTCATGGCCAGTGATTCGTCCAGTGGTTCCTGACCAGAGGTATTACACATTTCATTACAGATACGCAAAGCTCAACCGAAAGGGTGAGAGAAAAAGAACAAACGAACAAACATGGACTTGGTCAGCTCCAAGCGCAAGAAAGGTGGGGTCTGTATGACACTTTTCGTGCAGCTTTCCGTGCATTTGTAGACTATCGTAGGCGTGTATTTTGCGCGAAATTTCTACAAAGCCACGAGGAATGCTAACTCATCTTTGACTGTATTCTCTCATTGCCTCCTTCTGCTGGCCGTCCTTCCCCTGGACTGCTATCTCAAGCCGACCGTCCTCCTCTGCCTTGCTTTGTCAACTGGCTCTTTCAGTCTTCTCTGGGATCTTCCTTCCTTCCTCCCCTTCCAGTCTCGCGGAAGATCTCGTCTTCAGTCCTTTGTGTGGTTTTCGCGCCAAAACAGACAAAGAGATCGTCTGAATGGCGCCAACACAAACGGAAACGAAATGCAACGCATCGTGTCACAATTAAGAGAGGGGTACTTCAGAAGAAGAAGAAAACTTCTTGAAAGCAAACTTTGCCTCAGAAATCTAATCAAAGGAATAAATACATTGAGTATCTCCCTTGTAAGTTGCTCTGGATTCTTCTTGAACTGGACAAGAAAGGAATTCAGACAGATGAAGCAAAGAACAAGGAATTTGATCTCAATACACAAAACCTTAGACTCAAGAGACAACATTAATAGAGTCAAGAAAAGAAGGAGGACGAGGATTCGCAACGAGGCAATACAAGGAGTTGAAGAATATATAAACAAGAGCAAAGAGAGACTGATTGCGGCAGCCATTAACTGGAATAGCAAAAAGTCAACAAAAATTGAAAAGAAAAATGGGACAAAAAACAATTATAAGGTTACTGTAAGCAATAAACCTTGGATATTGCTAATGAAATGACTTGGACGTGATTACGAGAAGGAAAACTTAAAGAGATAAATTGAATCTCTAATCATAGCAGGACAAAATAATGCCATTTGGACTAATTATATCAAAGCAAATATAGATGACACTCAGCTAAAAAGAAAATGTAGACTTTGTTGTGAAGAAACTCATTATAAGTGAATATAGAAAAGTTACACAAAAAGAATTCAAGTGCAAGAATGACTGAGTGTGCAAGGTAATTCACTGAGAATTGTTCAAGAAACTGAAATTTTACAATGCTAACAAATAATACATGCACAAACTAGAACATGTCCTTGAAAAGGAAATACATAAAACTCTTTGGGACTTTGAGATACAAACAAATTACACAATCTATGTTACAAGACATAAGATAGTTTTAATTAACAGGAAAAAAAACCTGTTGCATCATAGAATTTGCTCTACCTGCAGACCGCAGAGTGAAGGTAAATAACTTGGCTTGGTCAGAAAATTGAAAAAACTGTGGAACGTGAAAATGACAGTAATACCAACTTTAGTGTGGGTCCTGCAACAATCCCCGATTGAACAGGCTGAATGAACTGAAGATATGAGAAAGAATCGAAATCATCCAGAGCACAGCACTACTGAAATCGACAAATATACTTAGAAAAGTCCTACAGACCTGAGGAGACTTGCTGTCACTTAGACTCTAGTAAAAGCTACCTGTTAGAACTAGTGTGAAAAACTCAAGAGTAAATTAATAATAATAATAATAATAAACAAAAGAGAGAACCTGCCAAATTGTGGACTTTGCCTGTCCGGCTGACCACCGGGTAAAACTGTAGGAAAGTGAAGAGAGAAATGAGTACTTAGACATTGCAAGAGAACTGAAGAAACTATGGAACATGAAGGTGACGGGGATACCAATTGTAATTGGCGCGCTCCGTACAGTCACCAAAAGACAGGTACAAGGACAGGAGGATTTGGAAATAAGAAGACGAATATAAATACCATCCAAACTACAGCATGGCTGAGATCGGCCAGAATACTAAGAAGAGTTCTAAGGACTTGAGGATACTTGTTGTCACTCAACCTCCTGTGGAAAACCATCACCTAATGCTGGTATGAAAACCTCAGAGGAATAAAATAATGATAGGCTAGAATATTAAGAAGAGTCCAAGAGACCTGAGGATACTTGCTGTCACTTAAGCACCAGTGAAAAATCATCAGTTTTAGCTTGTGTGATGGTTTCTCATAATAAAAATAATAAAAATGCCAATGCTAAGGAGATTTCAAATGAGATATCTTGACTGTCGTTGCGAAGGGGAAACTTGAAACGAGAAACTGAATCTTTATCAACAGCAGCACAAAATCCTGTCATAAGTAAAAATTATATCAAAGCAAAAACTGATTATACACAATTGAAAGTGAAGGTTATACGGCGATTGAGATGAAACAGTCAATCATGAATGCAGTAAACTAGCTCAAAAGGAATGCAAGATTAGAGATGTCTGGGTGAGAAAGGTAATTCCTGGGGAATTGTTTAAGAGCCTAAAATTTTATCACATTGACAAATGATCTATGCAAATAGCAGAATTTGTCATAAGAAATGAGTTATAAAATTCTCAGGAACGTTGAGAGAGAACCGGATCACCCAATCTCAGCTAGAATTCCAGATCTAGTATCAATTGATAAGAAGAAAAGAACTTGTCCTTTTGAGGGTTTTGTTATTTTAACAGACCACAGAGTGAAAGTGAAGGAAGGCGAAAAGCTGAATGAATTCATGGATCTTGAAACAGAAAAGTGATTGTGGTACCAATAGTAGTTGAAGTCCTTAACAGACCCCTAGAAACTGGAAAATAAACTTGGCAAACTGTAGACTCGAAACTATCCAGACTACAATACTGCTAAGATCGGGAAGCATACTTAGAAAAGTCCTGGATATCAGAAGAAACATTGTGATTCAAACGCCAGTTAAAACTGTTGTGAAAAACTCGTAAGGAGTAAAATAATAATAATAATAATAATAATAATAATAATAATAATAATAATTTTATAGCTATTCTTTGCAATTGACGTTCCATTAATCAGAATCCACTATAGAATATATATGTATTTCATCTTTCTATATTTTCATACTGTTGAATTTATTTCCAGTTTTTTCCCATATATATATATATGAGACGAAACGATCAATCACATAATAAGCGAATGCAGCAAATTAGCACAGAAGGAGTATAAGGCGAGACACGAGTGGTTCGACAAGGTGACCCACTGGGAAATGTGCAAGAAATTTAAGTTTGACCATACTAACAAATGCATAAACTCCTATGGGACTTTAACATACAAACGGATCACCTAATCCCGACCAGAAGACCAGACCTCATAATAATCAACAACAACAAAAAAGAGAATTTGCAAAATTGTCGACTTTGCTGTCCCGGCTGACCAAAGAAGGAATGTGAAAAACAAAAGATAAGTACCTCGACCTTGCTAGAGAATTGAAAAAGCTGTGGAACATGAAAGTAACGATTGTGCCAATTATGATTGGTGACTTAGGCACAATAACTAAAGGATTATTAAAAGGCTTGGAGGACTTGGAAGTTGGCGGACGGGTAGAGACTATCCAAAATGACAGCATTGCTGAGAACGGCCAGAATAGTGAGGCGAGTACTGGATACCTGAAGATACTTGCTGTCACTCAGACTCCAGTGAAAAACCATGAGCTAGCACTGCTGTGAAAAACTCTAAAGGAGTAAATAATAATAATAATAATAATAGTAAAGGCGTCCTGATAACACGGAGTACCCTGATTCTCTCTCTCTCTCACTCTCTCTCTCTCACCATCTATTTCAATCGTCCATCGCTCCAGGCATGTTCTCGAGACTGAATCGTGTATCCGTAAAAATCTGATGTAAGTAATTCCTTGCTGGTCGGCTAACTCTGGTGTGTCCATGTGTAGGAGTCCATTGTAGAAAATTGCTTCAAAGTTCTTCCTTACTTCTCCAACAATGTCCAGTGTGTTTTCCTCGTCTTACTTCGATGGTTTGTGAGATGGAAGGAAAGTGACGGTACAGCATCTGTTTTTTGGATGCAGCTTCCAGGATTTTAACAAAACAGTTCGTAGTTCCCATCTAGCTTTTTCTCCATGCGTGGTGAATCCCTACGTTAGTACTTACACAGCTAGGAAGAAATCCTGTTTTAGTTTATCAGACAGACCAATTTTCCATATGATCGATTAAATATCAGTCCACACCTCGCCTATGCATATGTTGACACTGCTTTCAGTTGATGAGATATTGTTGTCGAAGTACGTGAATTTGTCTTCTATTTTCAGAGGCTTGTCTCTTAAATTGGAGATAGTTACTTCTTGTTTAAAACATATGAACTTCTATTTGCATTCACGTTAAGCCCAATGGCTCTTGCTGCTTGCTCTAGGCTATGCAGCAAGGATTCGCCTTAGGCAGGTGTATTGGCGAGAAGCACTAGATCATGTGCGTAGTCAGTATCTGTCAAAGTTTTGTGAGATATCGTCTGCTTCTTGTCTTGTCTAATGTTAAACCAGAAACAAAATAATGCAATAAGAACCAAAGAAAAAAAAATGATAATACGCGACAGAATGGCAAGTGTAGGTGATGTGGAAACAGAGAAGAAACGGTTAATCGCAAAAGCAAATCGAGCAAACTCGTACAAAATAAGTGTTAGACAAGGTACAACCGAGCGGGAAAGGTGATCCATAGGGAATTGTGCAAGGGATTAAAATTTGACCACTCTAACAAATGGTATATGCCCGAATCAAAATCCGTCCAAGAAAATAAGACGTATAAAATTCTCAGGGACTAACCCAATCGAGTCTAGAAGACCTGACCAAGTATTTATTAAAAAAAAAACAAAAAAAAAACATTGTCATATAGTGAATTTTGCCATTTTACGAGACCATTTAGAATGAAAATGAAAGAAATCTACACAATAGACAAATACTTGGACCTTTGTAGAGAACTAAAAAGTTGTGTTATATGAAAGTGACGGTAATACCGATGGTCACTGGTGCACTTGGAATTGTTCGCAATAGAAATAATAATAGAAATCAGAGGTAAAATCGAAATCATCTGGATCACTGCATCATTAAGATCGACTAGAATATTCAGAAGAATGCTGGAGACTCGAGGAGATATCCTGTCGCTCGGATTCCACGAATCAAAAGTGGTGAGAAAAAAATGCCAAATAACAAAAATGACAAATACTTGAATTTTACGAGAGAGCTAAAAAAGATAGGGAAAATGTAATTGACAGTAATACCAATTGTAGTTGGTGCACTAAGAATAGGTCTCCCCAAGCTTTGGTATAAAGATGGAAGAAATTAAAAATTAAAGATCGAATCACAGTTTTGTTGAGATCGGCTTGATTCCCAGGAGAGTCCTGGACACCATAGGAAACTTGCAGACACTCAAAATTCACTCCACTCTGTTAACTGGGGTTCTAAAATACGACGTTTGCACCTCTAATGAGGGCTAAAACACCCATAACGAGTGTCCGGCGTATATCACTGAATATCATCTGATGGTGAGGCCGCAGTCCAAGAAATTTGCGTACTATAGAATAATCCTTCATGGTCATTATTACTCTAACCCAGGTTGGTAATACCTGTTAGGGTTCTATTTATGCGTCAAATACAACTGTTTAATCATTTTATGAGGGTGTTATTAGTTATTTTAAACTATTCAGCTGTGTGCAAATTATTTCTGTCAAATCGGAATTCTTGATAAATAGGTCTACTAATGTTAAAAAGCAATACTTGAAGCCATTTACCTGAGTGTAAACAAATGATTAATATTAATAGAATTATTAGTAGCATATTGGGACGCTTGAAACTATTTAAATGCGAGCAAAAAATGAGCTTTAAAAACTTATCTAAAAACAAAATTACCGACAAACTATGCGCTTACAAATCACATATATAAAATATGCCATAACCAACCAACCAACCAACCAACCTGAGTCCGGTGAAACACAATCAGTTAAAACTGGCGTGAAATAATAATCGCGGACCCCAGGGTGAAAAGAAAAGAAAGTAAAAAGATAGGCAAGTACTTGAACCTTGCTAGAGACTAAAAACCAAAAACCATAGGCAAAACAAACCAAAAAAACTGTGGAACATACCGGTGACGGTAAAATTAATTCTAGTTTGTGCTCTTGGAACGGTCTCCAAGGAATTGGAAAGAGGATTGGAACAGTTGATAATAGAAAGAAGAATTGAGACTATGCAGACGGTTGTTGAGATCGGATAGAATACTGAGAATAGTCCTGGATACCCGAGGAGACTTGTTGTTACTCAGACTCCAGTTAAAGCCTACGAGTAAACGCAGGCATGAAAAACTCAAGGAAATGAAGAATTATGCATTCATATAATAATATCCTTTCCAATGCTTTCTTATTATTAAAACCTTTTAAATGGATTTCTATTGCAAAACCTTTCCAAAGTTGATATGAGAAGATAGTACAAGGGAGATCCCTAAGCAGGCCTAACAAGAAAATTATTACATAAGAGAAAAATTGAATGAATAAAGAAGATGAAAAAAGGGTAAGAAGAACTTGGAGAAAACTCTGAATTTCATCGGAAATCATTAAGAGCAATTCTCAAGAAAATACCAATTTGGAAAATGCCAGGTCATGATGAAATATATGGATTCTGGTTTTTAAAATTCACGTCTATCCACGACAGACAGACCTTGCAACCGAGTAAATGCTTACAAGAAGCAAGCATACCCAAATGAACGAGGAAAGGGAAAACCACCCTGATTCAAAAGGACCCCAAAAAAGCACCATTCCCATCAACTTAGACCGATAATGTATTTACCTATGATGAGGAAAATACTGACCGGACGAATAAAAGACGAAAATATTACTCGCTTTTATGCCGCGGACTATTTCCGGAACAGCATAAAGAATGCTGCAGGGGAACAAGAGAATCAAATGGCCTAATATATATATATATATATACTAGCAGATCGTCAAAGAATCCAAAATAAGGCGGGATGGATTGACAAGAAGGCGTATATAGTCCCACAAACGAGGATAATAGAGTGTTTAAAAATATACAAAATAGTCGACAAAATTATAAACTTCTTTACGAATACCACTGAAAACTGGAGGGTGAAACAGTGGGAAGTCAAACCATTGCAGAGGAAAAAATCCAGGGAGGCATCTTCCAGGAAGACTCGCTCTCGTCACAGCAATTCGTTATAGCAATGATGCAACTCAACCACGTATTTAGAAAATGTACAAAGGGCTACGAATTTTTAAAATTACAGGAAAAGCTTAAAACTCTTATACAAATGGATGATATAAAGGAATTTACAAAAGAAAGGGGAAAGAAAATAGAAACCCTGATGCAAATAATTATGATATACAGCCAGAATGTAGGAATGGAATTCGGCATTGAAAAATGTGCCACACGTATAATGAAAAGTGGGGAAAGAGAAACAGTTGAAGGTAAAGAAATAGCAAGTCAGGAAAGTTTTAGAACAGTTAGAGAGAAGGAAAATGACATGTACCTGAGAATTTTGAGAGCTGACACCATCAAACAAGCAGAGTTGAAGGAAAAAAGTAAGAAAAAAGTATCGTGAAAGCTTTTCGAAACCAAGCTGAGATATTATCAAAGGGATCAACACCTTATAGGATATTCGGGACTTTTCTTAAAATGAACACCAGAGGAAATCAGACAAATGGACAAAAAATTGATGACAAGGCACCTGGCTTTACAGCCGAGAGATGTTATAGACAGATTGTATGAATCAAGAAAAGAAGGTGGAAGAGGACTTACCAATATGAAAGATTTCGTAGATGCATCCAAAAAAGTCCTTGAGGACTACATTAAAAAGAACAAAGAAAGATTAATTACGTGGCGCCTTCAATAAGTTTCCCTAATTTTTTTGTACAGGCATTTAAAATTGTCGTAGACTCTTGAAAATTCACTATGTTATTGCTATATATCTTATGAGATGACTGGCCAATTTTTTATGATTTCAGCTTCAAATGAACAGCTACAGCAGCAATTGGAATACACCCTACTAAAGCCTGATTGCCACAGCTGGTGAATTTCAAAAATCCAATCTGACATTTTAGAAGACCGATATGCAATAAAATTCTATTTTAAACTTGGAAAAAATGCCACATATACGTATGGAATGCTTTAGACTGCTTTTGGAACATCTTGCATGAATCGAGAATCAGTTTTTGAGTGGCATAAGAGATTCAAGGAAGGCAGGGAGTCTGTGAGGGATGATGAGATGTGTGGGAGGAGTAAGGAAGTCAATATCCAGACTTGATTGGGTTACGGTTAGGGTTACTATGTTGAGGTTTTAAGGGAGTTCAGCAAGAGATTCCTAGGGAAGAAGCCAGCACTCTTCAAACCGGGTCAGTGGCATTTCCACCAGGATAATGCACCAGTTCACAACTCTATCCTTGTCACAGACTATTTGACCAAGATGGGTATCAAGACAGATCCTCAGCCTCCCTATAGTCGAGACATTGCTCCCTGTGACTTTTGGTTATTCCCTAAGCTCAGAGGCTGTCGATATGAGACAATTGAGGAGATGAAAGAGGCTGTGACGAAGGTCATTGACACGCTCAGACAAGAGGACTTCCATGGAGCCTACTAGAAGTTGTTGGAACGGTAGAAAAAGTGCATTGCAGCCGGAGGAGATTACTTGGAAGGAGACTAGAGTTTGATGTGTGTACTAACAATAAAAGTGCCCATACGAAAAAAAGTCTGGAAACATATTTAATGATCCTCGTATAGCGGCTAATAACAGCATTGGCAACGTAAGTTCAGATAGAAAACAAAAAAAAAAAACAAACAACAAAAAAAAACAACAACCTGGAAACAAAAATGTGGGAAAAACAAGTGCACGAATGCATAAAAAAATTAATTGGCGAGGTAGCACACAAGTAGAAATGGGCATGGCTATGAAAGGTGTATATCAAGAGAGCAATTAAATCTTTTCTAATCGCAGCACCAAAAAACACCATGAGGACCAAAATCGATAATGCGCAACAGAATTATATGTGTAGGTTATGCCGATAAAGGGAAGAAATTAATAACACTGTAAGTGAAAATGGCAAACTATCGCAAGAGGAATACAAGACAAGGTACAACTGAGTGGGAAAGGTAATCCACTGGTAATTATGCAAGAAGCTAAAATTTGACCATACTACCAAATGATATATGTACAAACTTGAATCCGCCCTAAATAATGAGACAAGAAATTCTCTGGAATTTTTCGATATAAATGGTTCATCTAATCCAAGTCAGAAGACCAGACCTTGAGTTGATTTATAAAAAGAAGAAAAAAAAAAAAGAAAAAGAGAATTTACCATCGAGTGGATTTTGATGTTTCACAGTGAAAAAAAAAAGCAAAAAGAGAGACAAATATTTGGACCTTGCTAGAGACTTGGGAAAGTTGTGGAACATGAAGGTGCCGGTGATACCAATTGATGTTGGGGCGTTTGGAACGATCCCAAAAGGATTGGAAAGGGGACTACAAGAATTGGAAATCAGAGGTCGAATTGAGACTGTCCAAACTACAGCATTGTTGAGATCGGCCTGAATACTCAGGGGAGACCTGAAGATATTTGCTGCTATTCAGACTCCAGTGACTGACAACCAGCTAACGTTGTCGTGGAAAAAAAGCGCATCGATACAACGACTCGAAGACTATATAGAAATGCAAGGAGGAAGACCAATTACAGCCACCAGAAATAATTCTGAAAACGCGACGATCAACAGAAATAGAAAACAAAAATGGGACGAAAAACAACATTGCAATGCAATGCAAAACGCGTCTCCTTAGATGGCAGATATATTAAACATTTGTGGAGGCATAATTTACAGGTGACAGACCATAGTTCGTGATGACCAAGACAAAAGTCTGAGAAAAGAAGATATCGAATGGGTTCTCGTTGATTGGCTGGAGGCAGACATGTTGGATTTGAGAGATACAAATTCTTGGGAGTTGAGCAAAAGCTTTCGAAGGGTCAAGTCGAATAGTCGAGACTTAAGTGAAACCGTCTATCCCCATGGAAGTGTGGGAATTGTTTATTGATGAAAGTGTCTCCCTTTTCTCTACTGACTGGGCAAATTACACCATGTCTTCGTTTTGGGATTGGTCTGAAAGTGAATGCAACGTCTTGAAAATAAACGTGATTAGTTTTTGTGACCAACGTGTCTGTTTTCTTTCTTGCCATTGTGGTCTAGTGACACGTTATTGAGTCCCCCAAGAATTTTGCATGGGACACAGCAGACATCAGAAATTGATTCTGATCTTGCATCCTTTTAGTGTAATGGGTTGGGTGGACGGCCCTCAGAGGCTAAGCAAAATAATTTATTAATCGCTAGAGACGTTTGAGGGTTATTGTCCGTAGTGTTATGTTTTGACCTGTTGACCCGGCCAAAAATGCCATTCAAGGTGATGCACCGGAAGGAAGTGACACATTCTAATGGCAGTTATGAGAGGAAATCGCGTGGGCGGAAATTGGCTGATGAAATGGGACGAGGTAAAAAAAAATCCCATTATACTCTCATAGACTGACGCACCGGAAGAGAGTGACCTCTGAACTGCATGACAGTTATTTCCGCTCGATGACGATCACACAGGCCATTCCAAAGAAAGCGGAAGTGACACATCCCGGTCGCGAGATATCGGAAGAAATTGAAGAGGCGTGGATATCACCGCGTGGGAGTTTGAAGGTAATATAAGGCCGACGAATTGAACAGAAGAGGACAGTTGAGTTGAGGCGAGAAAGTTGGAGACGGAGAGAGACGAGATGTAGTAAGGAAAGCCAGCACACAACAGAGTGGACTCCAGTGCTCCGTTGAGCAGCCATGGAGAACGAGAAAAACACAGCGCTGACGGCCATAACTTCGGGGTCAAAATATTTCACTTATGTTCGGTCTCCAGCTCCCTCTCACACGCAAACCTTGAACAACCCTTTCGAAACCTTACAAATAAAGCGAGAGGTAAATATTTTGTTAAAGAAGTCTTCCTGCGTCTTTATCACTGAGTGCGTCTGTTATTCATTGCGTCTTTCTGTGTGCGTCGTTTATTACTGCATCTTTATCATCGTGCGTCTGTCTATTATTGTGTCGTTATGATGATGTATGATGCTGTAGATGACTATATAACACGTAGCAGGTGGAAAGAACACAACTTTTAAGGTTACAGATGTCATTACTAATGCGTGAAAATGCTTAAATATTTTTTAAACATTGAATAAAAAAAAAGTTTTGGCTTCTTTGTTAATGGCATATCAACTTTTGTGGGTTTTTAATGCCAAAACCATCCTTATTGTCGGAAGGTAGTGGTATTCTTTAAGTTGGGGGAATAAAGTAGTTAAAAAAATAATATGCAAACCGATAATTTGTTGTCTCTACCAGACGAGCTGCTATGGGGATATAAGTTAAAATCTCGTTTTATTCAAGTTATTCATCTAAATGCAAAAATAACTTGAACGTTGCAACAAAAATACGATTGATCAATCGATTGATTCTTTTTAATGACATGTAAATCCATCCAGGGTTATTTTATGCTCAAAGGTTAGGAAATCACGTTCATTGTACGTTCATATTTACAATTCATTTTACGTGTGTTTCTTAAGAGGCTCTTTTTTGCATACAGTCTAATCAAATATGAATAATTTTTCAATTATTGCTATCTCATACTAATAACTTTATTTAACATTCATTCATTTATTCGCTCATGGTTAAATGGTTTCAGGTATAGTAAAAGATTAAATAGTTCTGTTTGACTTATCGATGGGACTCTAAAAGGTACTACTACTCCGGGTCAGAATGGATCTGGAAGTAATGACAATGAATGGGAACTTCATATTCCTCGAATCTCCTGTCATCAGTTTCAGTTTAGTGTCATACCAGGACATTCGTTACGGGGTAGTCTTACCTCTCCGCAGAGGTGCAGTTAGCATATTCAACTGCCGCAACTGTCAAGGCTCGAATAATTTTAAGAGTTCTATTTGATCGATAGATGAGATCTTAACAGGTACTACTACTCCGGGTCAGAATGGACATGGAAGTAATGGCAAAAAGGAGTAGTTCATACTCTTTAGATTTTCAGAACAGACACCTCACCATCAGATGTTATTTAGTGTCAAACCCATGACACTTTTTGGCTGTGGGGTTACCACTTAGCGAGTAATACAGGCAGAGTATTCTAAGCCCCACTGGCCGGGCGAAGATAACATTGAAGATAAACTCAAGAAATAAGACATGAAAACCAATTTAATGGTGTGGTTGGTTCGAATGGGATTATGGCATATCAACCATTGTTGGCTCTTTCATGCGAAATTCTCTTTAAACATATTCTATATGATTTGTAAACGCATAGTTTCTAGACAGCATTTTTAAACAAGTCGGAGCTCATTTGTTTGCATACAGTTAAATGGTTTTACATATAATTTGTAAGTGAATAGTTTTTTGGTGATCTTATTTTTAAATGAGTCAGAGCAAATTTGTTAGCACACAAGTATGACTATTGTTTGCACACAGTTAAATGGTTTCAAATAGTCTAATACGAATAGTTCTATTTAGAATTAATTATTTGCTTGCACTCACTTAAATAGTTTCAGATATTGCTATCTAACGTAAAAAGTTTGATTTGCACACCGTTGAATGGTTTCAAGCATCACTATGTAACACAATTCAATTTTGGCACACAGTTAAAGAGTATCAAGTATTGTTAATCAACGGTAATATTGCCCAGTCAGCTGGGGCTGTAGAATACACTGACTGCACCTCTGCAGAGGGGTAAGACCCCCCCTAATGAGTGTCCTGGATATGACACTAAACAATCTGATGGTGAGGTTCCAGCAGTGCTGGAGCTTTTGGGAATGCGGAGTACCCCTTCATTGCCATCGCTCCCAGGTCAACTCTGGCCCGGAGTGGTAGCACCTGATAGGGCCCTATCTATGGGTTAAATAGAACTATCAGCATACTTATGCTAAAATGAATTGAGTAAACTGAATAGCTTGAAATAGAAACGTTTTTGACAATTAAACCGTACTTAAATTACATTTAAACTGCGTGCTTATGCTTAACTGAATTATTTCAAATAGAACTGTTTTTCGACATTAAAACTGTATTTACACTTAACTGAATTATTACATATAACTGCTTGAATAGTTTGAAATGGAAATGTTTTTGACAATTAAACTGTGTACTTAAGCTAAACTGAACTGTTTTCAATAGAACAGATTATTTACATAAAAATGGATTTGGCGTTAAATAACCTACAAAGGTTGATATGCCATAAAACCAAACAAACCAAACCAAACCAAACCATCAACGCTAATAATTCTATTCAACATTACTCATTCGTTAGCACACAGTTAAATAGTTCCAGGTATTGCTATGTATCACTAACAATTCAATTAAACATCAGGCATTTGTTTACACACAGTTAAATGAAAAACAGTTCTATTCTAAGCAATTCAATTTAGCATAAGTCAACAAAGTTAAATAGTTCCAAGTATTGCTATGAATCACTAACAATTCAATTAAACATCAGGCATTCGTTTATACACAGTTAAATTGTCAAACAGTTCTATTTCTTACAATTCGATTTCACATATGTTATTTGTTTGTACACAGTTTAAATAGTCAAACAGTTCAAACCTATCAGTTGGTACCACCCTGGGCCAGAGTGAAACTGAGAGCAATGGCAAAGAAGGTGTACTCGATATTCCCAAAATCTCAAAAGCTAGAGCCTAGCCACCTGATTGATTAATATTATATCCAGGACACTCGCTGGGGAAGGGGTTTTACCTCTCTGCCGAGATGCAGTCGGTGTATTTTATAGCCAACTGGTTTGTACGACTCCAGGTCAGAGTGAATCATGGGAGAATTGGCAATGAATGTGTACTTCATATTCTTTAAAGCTCTCGGGCGGGAGTCTCGTCATAAGATGGTTTAATGTCATATCCAGGGCATTAGTTGGTAGGGGCTCTTACTTCTCAGAAGAGATGCAATTGCAGCCCACCCTCAGCCATCTTGGATGTTTAGTGGTATGTTTGTATATTTATTATAAGGTCTGTAAGAAGTTTGTCCGGTGAAACGTATAGAATTATAAATCCATAAATTCTTAATCAAATTGGTTTTCTGTATATCTATTCATAAACCAGTCTGAAATTATAATTAAAATACTCAGGTGTGTCAAATGTTTTGCAATATTTTGGTACTTGTCAGTTTCCGGCGCGTATATCACGTGACTGAAGCAGTCCTCAGAGGGTTGGTAGTATTAAGGTAGTTGATGCTCCTACTCGTTGTTTATTGTTTCACGCCATGTGTGATTTGAAATTCGCACAGTTGAAGGTGCAACGTAGTCTAATTTGGGAATTTTTACTTTTTGTGTTCGAACTGGGCCATAAATGCCGCAGAAGCAACCAAAAACATTTGTTGCGCGGAAAATGAATGTGCAGTTGATCACAGTACAGTAACGAGATGGTTCAAGAAATATTCGTACTGGTTGCAAGAACCTCGACGAACACACAAAGTCAGGCAGGCCTGAAATCGTGGATTCCGAGGTCGTGCTCCGAGCCATAGAGGCAAATCCAGCGAGTATCTCTTGGAGGGTATTAGATGATTTTGGTATCATACAGTCAGTGTGGTTCGTTCCCTTCACGACCTTGGCAAAAGCAGCCGGGAGTGCAGAATTGTGTTTTACGTTACCAAAATATTGCAAAAACTTTTGACTCAGCCTTGTACGTCATCAAAGAAATTTAAGTTACTTATGTCCGTTTTGATTTTTCGTGATATTTTTCTTACTCTTAATTTTAGGGCTGCTTTGTTGTATACAAAGCTCGATTTAATCTGACACATGGTTACAAAAGTGGAACACGAGTTAGAGTTGAACTTATTATTTGGACCTGTGAGACGAAAATTTGATAACGATCAAACTATATTTGGTAATAATATTATAATGCCTTTTTGTTTTTACTGTTGACAGTGCGAGGATATTAAGACATTAGTTCATATTGAAAAATGACAAATGTTGTTTTGACAGAGAAAAAGAGGAGATTGTAAAGAATATTGTTTGAGAATGCAGCAAGCTGGCTGAAATTGAAAAAAAAAACAAAAAAAAAACATGACTGAGTGGAAATAGTCATACACTGAAATTGCGCAACGAATTATGCTTGTTACGAACACAATCTAGACGCTTTTCCTAGAAAAAAAAGTATAAGATACAATGAATATAAAAAGTATGATAGTCACATGATCTTACCATGTGATAGAATGACATTGAAACTTTCATTCAGATTCTTTTGTTAAAATTGGAAACGTATAGTTTCAAAAGAAATCATTTGAGAGATAAAAGAAAATATGAAGTAAATAACGACTTTCTTTTGTTTAACAGACTTTTAATAATAACAACAATAATAATAATGATAAATGCTAATAATAATGATAAAGGTGACGGGGATACCAATTGTTCTTGGAACAATCATCAAAGTCTTTGTAAAAGGGTTGGAAGTCTTGGAAATAAGAGGACAAGTGGATACCATCCAAATTACAGGATTATTGAGATCGGTCAGAATACCAAGAAGAGTCCTGGAGACATGATAAGACTTGCTGTCAATCAAAGTCCTGTGAAAAACAATCAGCAAACGCTAGGGTGGAAAACTTTCAAAAGAGTAAAATAACAACAACAGCAACAATGATAACAATAATTTTGCAAAATTGTCGACTTTGCTGTCTCGGCGGACCACAGAATAAATCTGAAGAAATTTGAAAAGAAGGATAAGTACCTCGACCTTGCTAGGGATTGAAAAAGCTGTGGAACATGAAAGTTACGATTGTACCAATTGTGATTGGTGCTTTTGGCACAATAGCTAAAGGATTATTAAAAGGCCTGGAGGACTTGGAAGTTGGCGGACTGGTAGAGACTATCCAAACGACAGCGTTGCTGAGAACGGCCAGAATACTGAGCAGAGTCCTGAAGACTTGAGGAGACTTGCTGTCACTCAAACTCCAGTGAAAAACTATCTGCTAACACTGATGTGAAAAACTCTAAAGGAGTAAATAATAATAAGAATAAGAATAATCCAAGCAAAAATTGATAATACACAATAGAATCGCAAGTGTGGGTTATGCAGTGACAAAGATGAAATGGTTTATTACATCAGCAGATCCAGCAAACTGGAACAAAAAGAAGTACTAAAGTAGGTATGACTGAGTGGGAAAGGTGATTCACTGGAAATTGTGCAAGAGATCAAAATTTGGTCATAGTCAACAAACAGTTATATGCACAAATCAGAATCCGTCCTAGAAAATGAAAAACATAAAGTTCTCTGGGACTTTGAGATACAAACAGATCACCCAATCCCGACCAGAAGAGCAGACTTTGTTAATCAACAATTAAGGGGAAGAAAAGAACTTGTCATCCAGTGGATTTTGACGATCCGTTGGACCATAGAGTGAAGATGAAAAAAAAAAAATTCTTGGATCTTGTTACAGAGATGAAGAAGGTGTAGAACATGAAGGTGACGGTGATACCAGTTATAGTTGTGGCACATGGAACGATCCCCAAAAGCATGAAAAAAAAAAAAAATACAAGGCTTACTTGAGATCAGTAGAAAAATTGATACCATCTAGAATTGAGAGCATTATTAAAATATGCTAGAGTAGTTTGAAGAACCCTGGAGTCCTGAGGAAACTTGTCACTTTGACTCCAGTGAAAAACTACCGGTTGGAATTAGCGTGAAAAACTCGAATGGTTTAAGAATAATAATTGACTTTGATATGAACATTAGCTGTATGTTTTAGAAATTAAGAAAATAGAAAGAAAAAGTATAAAATGCTCAAATAACTGAATGAGATCCAGACATATTTTGTAATCCAGATAGATTGTCCAATCCAAGCAAGAAGACGGGATCTACCAGATCATGAACGAAGCTGTAACAACAAACCGGAACGAAGATCAAAGAAATCAAACAAACAGAAAAATACCAGGACCTTACTCAGGAATTATGGTTATTATGAAATATGACATATTGATGTATTTATAATAATTGGTATACTTTGAACTGTGCGCTAAACACTGAATACGAAGCAGGAGAAATCGGAAATTTGATGAAGAGTTGCGACTAAATTTCAATTGTTATGAGATTGACAAGAATGCTGACGAAATTTATTGTCACTCAGTCTCCATCGACAACCACTGGACATCAAGAGTAACCATGCTGGGAATCTGCAGCCTTCAAAACAATCTAATGTCATCATTCATGGTCTTGTAAAAAGACCAATTAAAATTTTTGCCCCTCCATTTTAGAGCCTGGTATCCGGATGCTTTGCAAAAAGTTGTGAGAAAATCTCATTCAAAGGTTTGTAAGGTTTTTCATTTTTTTTTAAGTAGAGTATTTCAAGTAAAATTGAACTATGTAATTGACTTCAAGTTTAAATATAGTGTTGTACGTTATAAATATAGTGAAAAAATATTGAATACAGTCTTGTAAATGGACAATGAATTTCAATGTGGCATTTAAAAAAAGAAAAAAAGTTCCCCATCCCTGTTTGCTGATAACATCAGTAAAATTGACTTGAATACTGAAGAATTGTTCTGAAGTAGAGCAAATATGTGTCACGTGATCTTCTGTGAAATTCACCGAGAATGACTACCTAGTGGATAGAGTGTTTGCCAACGGCCCTGGAGACCGAGGTTCAATCCCAGGTCAAGTCATACCAAAGACTCAAAAATGGTACTTGATGCCGCCTTACTTAAAATTCAGCATTATAAGATACGGATCAAGAGTAAAGTGGAGCAATCCAAGGAAAGGAATAACGTCTTCTCCTACACCTAAGTGTGGTAGCTAATGAAAAGGGAGCCTTCGGGTCACCCTCGACTACGGTCTCCAACTTTACTTTTTTTTATAATAATAATAATTAGTGCGCTCGGTACAGACACCAAAAGACTGGTACAAGGACTGCAGAATTTGGAAAAAAGAGGACTAGTGGAGACCATCCAAACTACCAGATGTTGAGACCGGCCAGAATAGAGTAGAGTCCTGAAGACTTGAGGAGACTTGAGGAGACTTGCTGTCACTCAGACTCCAGCAGAAAACTATCAGCTAACGCTGGTGTGAAAAACTCTCAAATAAGTAAAATGATGATGAATATTTAATAAAAAATATTGTTGAATTGAAATCTGTTGTTAGTAATGTTAAAGCAAGAAATTAATTCTAAATTTATCATCATCATTATTATTGTTATGTTATTTTGGTATTTGCGAGTTCTTCACAGCAGTAATAACTAGCGTTTTTTTTATTGAACTCCGAGTGACAGCAAGTCTCTTTTATTCTCTAGGATTTTTTGAGTATTCTGGCTGATTATAACAGATTTGGTCTGGATAGTTTCGATTCTTCTCTTTTAAAACCCAATTGCCATAGGTCTTTGAAAACCTTTCATAGAGCACTAACTGTGATTTGTAACATCGTCACCCTCATGTTTCACAGCTTTTTCAGTCCTCAGGCAAAATCCATGTATTTATTTATCATTTCATTTTATTTCATTTTCACTGGTTTACAAGAGGAAAACTTGTTGTTGTTGTTGTTGTTGCCGCCGTTGTTGTTATTGTTGTTGTTGTTCTTCTTGTTCTTGTTCTTCTTATTATTTAACGTGCTGTTAAATTCCCGTTGAAAGAACGGTTCGCGATGATGCTACTGATGATATTTCGCGGTTGATGGAGATGATTGTTATTTTGATAATTTCATGATTATTATGAATATCATTATCCTAATTATTATACTTAACATAATCATAATTACTTTATCCTAATTAGCCTTCTCATTATCACAATTATCATTATCATTATTATCACCATCGTATTTATCACCATACTTCTCATTTTTGGCTTATCCTTATCTTTATCATAATTACTATTGTCATAATCATCCTTAACAATATCATAATTATGATTATCATAATATCAATATTTTAATTATGATTATTAAAGTTATCATTATCGACGCATTATAATTATTAAGACTTCAGAAAAACCATTTGTTGAAAATGGCGCGAAGAACTCGAATAGAGTGAGGCGCGGAGGAAGACTAATTACAGCCATCAGAAACAATACAGACAACACAAACATCAACAGATAAAAAATAACCAGAAAACAAAAATGGGAAGAAAAACAACTGTATGGATATTTCAAGGGACAAACAAGCGAAATATCACACGAGAAAACTTTGTCATGGCTAAGAAAGGGAAACCTTCAAAGAGAAACTGAATCTCTTCTGATCACAGCACAAAACAACGCCATGAGGACAATGTCAAAGCAAGAATAGACAAGACGTAGCAGAATCGCAGATGTAGATAATGTAATGATAGACAAGAAACGATCAATCACATAATAAGCGAATGCAGTAAATTAGCGAAAAGGGAGTATAAAACTTAACATGATGGTGTGGGGAAGGTGATCCACTGGGAATTGTGCAAGAAGTTTGGATTTGACTATATGAACAAATAGTATATGCACAACCAGAATCAATCCTAAAAAATGAGACGCATAATATTCTTTGGGATTTTGAGTTACAAACGGATCTTTTAATCTCGGCCATGCGATCAGACCAAATGATAGTCAATAAAAAAGAGAACCTGTCGAATAGTGGACTCTGCCGTTCCGGCTGAGCACAGGGTAAAACTGAAGGAAGACAAAAAGAGGGATAAATATTTGGATCTTATTAGATAGCTGAAAAACTATGGAATATGAAAATGTCAGTGGAGACCATCCAAAATATAACATTAAGATCGGCCAGAATTCTCAGAAGAGTCCTAGAGGCTTGAGGAGACTTGCTGTCATTCAAACTCCAGAGAGAAACTATCAGCTAATGCTGGTATGACAAACTCTCAAAAGCGTTAGATAATGATAATTATAATATACAATAGTGGAAGCGGACACCATCAAGCAAACAGAAGAAAGAAAAAATATAATAAAACAGCACCTAAGAAGAAGAAAACTTCTTTGCTTTGCAGGAAAATCTCATCAAAAGAATAAGCAGCTGGACAGTCGCACTTGTAAGATACCTTAAACCATTCTTACAATGGAAATTATCCGAACGGACTAAAGGATAAGGAAATTGATGACTATGCATAAGGCCTTAATCCTAAGAGATGACAGATAGACTATATGTGTAACGAAAAGAAGATGGAAGAGCTTTGAGGATTGCGAAGATGCATCAAAACGCACCGAGAGTAAAATAGTAATAATGATTATCATTATTTCTTGTGAGTTTTTCACACCAGCATTTACTGGAGTCTGAGTGACAACAAGTCTCCTCAGGTCTTTTGAACACTTCTGGCCGATTTCAATAAGTCTGTAGTCTGGATGGTCTCGATTCTTCCTCTGAATTCCAGTTCTTCAAGTCCGTTTTCTAGGGCTTTGGGGACCGTTCCAAACACACCAACTACAATTAGAATCACCCTCACCCTCAGGTTCCACAGATATTTTAATTTTCTGGCAAGGTCCAAGTATCTGTCTACCTTTTTGCTTTTTTTGTTCTGTGGTCAGACGGAACGGCAAAATCCTCAAGACGGCAAATTCTTTTTTTTTTTATCTTGATAATTAACACAACGTCTGGTTTTCTGGTCGGGATTGGGTGATCCGTTTGTATCTCAAATACCAGAGAATTTTATGCGTCTCATTCCCGAGCATAGATTCTGGTTTGTGCCTATACCGAATTTCAGCCTCTTACACAATTCCCTGTGGATCCCCTTTCCTACTAAGTCGTATCTAGTTTTGTACTTTTTTTGTCCTAGGTTTCTGCATTAGATTATTATTATTATTCCTCCTTGGCCCATTTACTACCTCTGATCAACCCTTGCTAACCCACTCTCATTTAGCTGTCAAGCAAACCCAGTCGAATGTAACATCCATTAGGAGTCTCATCGTGACGCTCTTGAACAAAGTTAACTCCCCGCTGGGAAAGACTCCTAGTATCGTCAGCTAAGTTCTTCAACTGGCAATAACATTTCACACTCAAATAACTGAATGGGATCCATCATCACATTTTCAAGCGATTGATCATCCTTTCACGATCGGTAATGTTACAGATTCGAAAGTATTTATTTTAC
>OY757911.1:1928947-1933947 GCA_963585895.1 Sepioteuthis lessoniana
GGTAAAATCTTTAATCAAATTTTTCAGAGTAGTTTTTATAACTTTTGCATAATACAAAGAACTTACAACGAAATTCTTTCGAGATGGAGTTGATTAGTAATGCCAAATTTTGTATTTTGTTCATATTAGTTCATGTGTATTAATATATTGGCAGAAATAATTTCCATTTACCGTTTCTCTCGATGCAGTTGAATCTCGGTCATAGTTTTCTAGCTTCTTTGAGATAAAAAGGGTACAAGATGTTGAGAATTTTATCAGAATTGTTAGAGTTCTTTTAAAATCCTATCACTTGTTTAGGTTAAGTTAGGTCATTTGGTTTAATGGCATATCAACCCTTGTGGGTCATTTAATGCCTAATACTATATATATATATATATATATATTAAAATTGGCCCTTTGGCCTTGTGGTAGAGTGTTCCCCAATGGGCCGGGAGACTGAGGTTCAATTCTACGTCGAATCATACCAAATCCCGGGTCGTGTCTTACCAAATACTTTAAAAATTGTCCTTGATTCCTGCTTACTTAACACTCAGCATTATAAGGTAAGTTTCAATGGTAAAGTGGAGCAATCCAAGGAAAGGAGTAGCGCTCTCCCTTACACCTCGCTGTAGTAGCTATTGAAAAGGAAGCTTTCTGGTCGCCCTCGACTACGGTCGCCAACTTTACTTTTACTTTATATACATACAATTTGTAAGCGAACAGTTTATAGGTAATATTATTTTTAAACGTTCTAGGGCTTATTTGTTTGCACAAAGTCATATGGTTACAAGTTCAGTTACCCAACACTAATAATTCTATTTAATATCAATTATTTGTTTGCACATATATTAAGTAGTTTCAAGTATTATTTTCTCAGCGTAATTGACCTTCAGCCACCGCCTTTAAGTACCTCAAAGATAAAATGGAGTTTGGTACTTGTTTGCCACAAGGGCAACTTGAAGAAGACAGTCGGGAAAATCGTATGGTTGCTTGGGCTTGGCATAAGCAGGCGATTGATCGGATCGGACCTCTTCCATTACCAGTATAGCCCAGTGAGGGCCAAAGTCACTAGACCCTTTCGGTTTCCGGGTCACATACTACTCATCCACCAGGATCCAATAAGGGTTGCCACTCACAGCCAACAGGTGGCCTTGCTGGGATGGCGGGTGTCTTACTCCTTTTTTAAGGTGCAGTTGGTGTATTCTATTGCTGCGACCAACTGAGTAGTCATTACTTGGTATAAAAAAGGTGACTTAATAACATTAAGAGTACTGTATTCCTTCACATGTCTGTTATGCGCGTGCGCACCTATGTGTATCTTGGAAAACAAATGTATGTTAATCCCAAGTAACCTCCTATTGTAATGTTAAAAATAAATACGCCGAATTCTTCAACTTGATTCGTCAAGTCGTTAAAGATTATAGAAACAATTTTTCTTTTAAATAATTTCAGGGAAAATCAGGGTTCACATGTTACTGTCTCCATCTGTTTAAAAATTTCTAAACAATTTTTCATTGCCTTTGTTATTATATTCGAATAGTTTTGAATCATCACTCTATTCTGTGGGGAAGTCTTTGTGGTGTCATGGCTAGCGTACTGGACTGCGACATCGTAGTTAGCAGGTTCAAACTCCAGTTGCGCAACTGCATGAACCCCCTTATCCCCACAGCTATGCGTTGAATAATACCCCGACTTTCTTCTTCAAGGATGGCTTTGGCACTTAAATAACCCTCGAATGTTGATATGCCATTAAACAAATAAAAACCAAATTACTTGATTCTCTAAGTTAGAATACTCAGGACAAAGGCATTTCTCGTGGGATATCTCGTTAGCTGTTCCAGATTAATCAGTAATTTCATCAGCCTATTCATTGGCAGAGTATGTATATACCCAACCCATCCAATACGAGCAAGATTCGACGCAAGATCAATTTTTTAAGCTGAGAAAAGATGAACTGCATTCAGAGTTCCTCTTCTCCTAGACTGATCGCTTAACCAAAGCTAAAGAACAGAGTCTGACCAACTATTTATCAATACCTGGAGCGCGGGGTGGGGAACAGATGGATTCATACTTTTCTCAAAGAAATTAGCATAAAGTAAAGTGCAGACAGCTTCGTTCACGATTTGAACTTGTTCGCCGTATTCATTTTCTTCAGACGATTACCATTACTCCAAGCTCTCCTTCACTGACAGATTAAGAAACCCCAGAACAAAGTATTCCTCGTTAAATATTTCGTCAGTTGCTTCCAAGTGGTTAAGCACTGAAACTATAACAGCTACATGGAACATGATAGCCACATTGGATAGAGCAAGTTTTCAGTTAAGAAACTGTTTTTTTAAAACTAGTCATCATTATTAACTAAGCAAATTTCTTTTTGTCTGCGATGAACAATGAATGTTTCGATTAAATCAAAATTGATTTAAATGTATTTTTCTTTCCTTCATTTAAAAAAGAAAATATAAATTTAGAATTAAAATTACTTTCAATGATCTTTCAGATTGGCGAATTGTTTTAATAAATAATTGAGGCCTACGTGGCGTAACGGTTATCAGCTTAAGAAATGGACTCGTCTACCCAAGTTCTAATCCTGAATCAGGTTGTTTGCATTGCACATAGCAATAAAACCCAGGGGAAAGGCATGAATCCAACTATTTCTCCAGCTAGGAGTAAATAGTAGAGTAGACTGAGATCTTTTACCTTGGTGTGGCGATTCGTCGAGGAGAAGGAAAATTCTAAATTCAAACAAGCTGTAGACCTGGAGAAGGATGGACGCGACCAGGTAATTCCTGCCAAAGATACTCATCATTATTTGTGTCTTCACGACTAAACCAGGTTTAAGGACCAGTGATTGATTGATTAACATTAGTTTTTAAAATAAACGTTCTGGGCTGCGACATGGTAAGCGAGTTCAAACTCCAATTGGGCTCATAACTTTGGGAAAGGTATGAGCCCCTTATCCATCTGCTATGGGTTAAATAGCACCACTACTATTCTTCTATAAGGATGAATTTGGCATTAAATAACATACGTGGGTTGATATGCCATTAAACAAAAAACCGAAGCCATTCTCTCTAAAAACCTCAAAATTATTTTACACAGATTTTTAGTTTGAGTGGATTTTTCTAATTACAGGTTATTTCGCGATTATTTGGTACTTTCATTCAAAAAAGAAAGTTTTTGATATTCATTAAATATAAAATGTGTTAATATCCTGGAATAAAGAGGATATTATGGTTTGATATTTATATATATGTTTTATGAACTAGAGCAGTAGACTGGCGGTCGTTGAGTCGATAAATCTGTTACGCCAGTAAGACTATTAGGAACAGAATTGTGTTGATGTCACTTGTTCCCATTAAAGGAAAATAGTTTTAATTTATTGAAGAGACGCTATTCTCAGCAGCAGGTACTTACGAAAGTTGTGACACACACACACACACATAGATAGATAGATAGATAGATAGAGAATGTGTGTATATGATAGAGAGAGAATGTGTGTATGTTTTTGTGTGAGTGTGTGTCTATGTGTGGGCGCGTGTCTATATGTATATCTGTATGAGTGCGTTTGTGTGTGTGTGTGTGTGTGTGTGTGTGTGTGTGTGTGTGTGTGTGAGAGAGAGAGAGAGAGAGAGAGAGAGAGAGAGAGAGATTTTCAAACTCTGTTAAAGAACCCTTTTCCCTCGCGGTCAGTCTGCTGTCAAAACGTGAAAGCTATTCATCAAACAAAATATGTTATAGCACTATGTGACTAAAAAGAAAATCTAATTCAATAATATTTCTGTTTGATGATCCTTTTCATTTGTTTATTTTTCTATGTATAATTTTTCTGAAAATAAAAATGTTTGATTGTATTCATTTTTAATGAAGGGATCATAACTATCTACATCATAGTAAATCGACTAATCTTTTATGCTTATTATATGTACTAACAAATCATGTATATCTTAACCATAGGGTTAATCTAATTTGCATAATGATTTTAAAAAGTAAGTTTTAGTAAATAACTGTCCTATTTTATTCATTTGGAATTTTTAACGTTTTATTTTAATACACACACACACACACACACACACACACACACACATATATATATATATATATATATATATACATACATATATATATACATACATACATACATACATACATACATACATACATACATACATACATACATATATGAAATTCAAACGATATAAAACATATACTGATATAAAATTATATATATATATATATATATATATATATATATATATATATATATGTTCTATATCGTTTTATTTTCATTTATGTGCATAAAAAAATAAATATATATAAATATATATATATATATAAAATTCAGAATTCTTTTATTATTCTAGGTACGCACTGTATACTAGTTTTAAGAAATGTATTTTTAACTAAATTTCTGTTGTATAAATAAGAAAAAGTAAGCATTAAACACATAAAACAAAAACAAGACTATATGAACACCCTCCCCCCCACACACATTATTGGGCAAATATATCTACGTAAATGTATCTATATAGATAATATATTTATGTAAAAGATTATTATGGGAAATATTCGGAAACTTTTTAATTTGTGAATTTAAAAAGCTTTTATTTTAGCGTATTGTATTGTTTTGGAATATTGAAATTGTGTAAAGACGTTTTCTGTGTAATCAAGATATATATATATATATATATATATATATATATGATATTATATCATATGTTTTTACGTATGTTGGTTGTGTCGATATTGTGGTAATACAGTTTTCAAATTTTAATAAGCACTTAGAAAAACGAATGTGAAATGCGAGTTATGTACACATTACTTAGAGTCAGTATATAACAATGATTATATAAATGTTTTTGTTTGTGTAGGAATGTGTAAGTATTCCGAAATAAATTTTTCAAGACGGTATAAGACTATTTTCGAGCCCCCAGGAGAAGACGATACTAAAAATTATGAATGAAACTTAAATCCTCAACTAAGTCTTTTAAATGAAGATAAGGTTATGACATTAATTTTTAAAA
>OY757911.1:1938947-2011447 GCA_963585895.1 Sepioteuthis lessoniana
TGTTTCGTTGTATTATACCCCTTCAATGTGGCTAGACACTCAAGACGCTTCAAGCTGGGATCGAAACCCGGCCAAATTTACGCTAGACATAGTATATAACCGCTCACCCACTTCGGCGACATAAATGAGAGAGATAGAGAGGGGGAGGGAGAGATCAATGTATGTGCATATCTGTGTGTATACACATAAATATTTATTCATATATACATCCATCTATTGTGTGCATATATATATATATATATATATATATATATATATATATATATATATATATATATATATATATATATATATATATATATATATATATATATATATATATATTCACCTGTTGTATATATTTTTTATATATCCATTTCTATTTCTATTCAGTTCTATTGATACCTACCAATATTTGTATGACTTGTGAAGATTTGAAAGAAAAAAGAAATTTCAGTTAACATATATGTTGGACATATGCGAATATATTACATATGTATATAATCATATTCATTTATTAAATCTAATTCATTCCCCAACAGAAGTAGTGGCCAGAAATAACACACCCGTCACACACACATTTTAAATTTTATGATATTTTGCGAAATCACTTTCCGAAAACGTTCACATTAATACACACACACACACACATATATATATATATATATATATATATATATATATATATATATGAATAATTCTATATGTGTATCCTCAATCCACCTACAAGGAATAAGTTGCAACGCAAGGTCAATTTTCAAGCGGAATCCTTCGAGTCCAGTCTGCTCTGTTATTCAACCGTAGCTGGGAGGGAAGGAGATGGATTCATGCCTTTCCCAAAAGCATCAACGCGAACAGTTTCGTCTCGGATGCCACGCTCGTCCCAAAATACGAAGATAATTATTATAGGTAGGATTACCTACCCAGAATTTACATCAGAATTTCTGCCCTTTTTTTAAAACTTAGTAAGGTTTGGTTGGGCTTTGTTAAATGGGATATCAACCTTCGTAGGTTATTAAATGCCAAATCCATCCTTCTAGAAGAACAACAGGGAGGATAAGGGAGTTCATACCTTTCCCAAGAGTATTTGTCCGAAAATGAACGTAATAGCGCGACTGGAGTTCGAACTCGCTTACTACGAGTCCGCAGCTCATCGCTTTAACCATTTCACCACGAGGACATCTCCTAAACTAAGTAAATATCAAAGAGCTCTTTTATTTAAAATGTTTTTCTTCTTGATAGAAAGATTAATGGCTTCATTTTTAGGTTAAAGGCTGCTTTGCGTTAAGGAATTTAAAACTACATTAACGGCGTAGCTTACCGACATTCATTGTGTGTTTCGTTGAAGAAAATTTACCTTTAGGCCTCAGATAACGATTTTATTTTTCAATGATTTTATCGATGTGTTTGTTGATCTTTACCATTCTTTGTGCTTCTATATTAAATACTAGCCAGGTAATGTAAGAATTTATGAAAGAAAGTCTTAACATAGTCTATCTATCTATCTATCTATCTATCTATCTATCTATCTGTGTCTCTTCATATCTATCTATCTATCTATGTCTGAATATTGATACGAATGTATATAAACTTACTAGCTCATATTGGTATATTCATGTGTATTAAGTATGTAAATAATTTTAGATACACGCGTGGGCGCGCGCACACACACACACACACACACACACACACACACACACATATATATATATATATATATGAATTAAAATTCACACTACGAGTGGGAATTCAAGCTAGTATATAAAATAAGACTACGGAAATAATTTTTAGAAGTTAAACAACAGAAAATGTTAAAAACTTGCTAGTAAATATTGATATTCATAGACGGTCACTGCATTCCACCATCTTTAACAGCATCAATATGATTTCTGGTTGTGAAAATTTGGTGTACGTTTTCTTTTTAAGAATAGTTAAAGTATACGAAATCAAAACATTACACAATTGTTAGTTTAAATTACAATAAATCGACGCGTACTCAATATATATATATATATATATATATATGATCCAAGGAGGAAATCCTAAGGGTAGGTGTGAAGGAGTATCCAATATCAGTGCTCAATAACTTGAACTCTTACAATATTTTAAATAACAAAAATTAGGTTTTGCAATTCAATTATTTTTCCTTATATTTTTAAATATTGATAAAACCCAATAGTCTCAATAAAATAGAGTATGAACTTTATCTATAGATTTTTTTAAAAAGTCGTGTACCGAGAATTATTTGTTTTGGGATTGTTTTTTAATCTTTTAATGTTCTGTAGTATGTAAAATAGGTTTAACGGTATTTTTTTTTTGTTTTTAGAATATATATATATATATATATATATATATATATTGAAAAATAATAGATATAATATTTTCAACTTTTATTAAATTATTCTCGTTTAATAAATAGATAAAATAAATCATTTTAATGAAACATGGAAAAATAAAAATCAAGAAATTTTTTTCATATTCTATTCTCGCCGGAAGTAATATGAAAACATTTAATTATAATTTTGAATATCTCATCTGAAGATGTTTTTTTTAAAGCTTCTAAGAATTTATAAGAGCCTGAAATAAATTTATAATGATACCAAGAAAGTGAATTTTTTTCTTTTGTCTTTTGGCGACTGTAGTTGAGGGTGACCAGAAGGTTTCCTTTTTCAATAGCTACTACACCGAGGTGTAGAAGAGGGCGCTACTCCTTTCCCAAGATTGCTCTACTTTACCCTTGATACGTACCTTATATTGCTGAGTGTTAAGCAAGGAGGTATCAAGTACCATTTTTAAAGTCTTTGGTATGACGCGACCTAGGATTGAATCCAAGTCTCCTGGTCCATTGGCAAAAACTCTATTCATTAGGCCAATATATATATATATATATATATATATTGCTATAAATAACTACAAACATACATATTCATTCTTGAATGATCCTGTTCATGCATATGTTTTACGAAGATTATATATATATATATATATAGGTACATATTCATGCATATACAAATTTGTAATATGTATGAAGAAGACTATGCATTCTTGAAAAAGTATATACACACTAACATTTGTAGTGTGTGCTAAATGAGAGTTTTGAGTATAATAATAATTATTATTATAATTATTTGTTTTTTATGCCTCATTGGACATATCTTCTTTTTACTATTTTCTCTTATCATCATTAAAAATTCTTTGTACAGAACATATACGCTATAATAAAGTTGATAGCGACCGTAGTCGAGTGGGACCCGAAGGCTCCCTTTTCAATAGCTACTACACAGAGAGGTAGGGAAAGGCGAGACTCCTTTTCCTAGATTGCTCCACTTTACTCTTGATCTATACCTTATAATGCTGAGTGTTAAGGAAAGAGGCATCAAGTACCATTTTTTGAGTCTTTGGTATGACTCGACCAGAGATTGAACCCTAACCTCTTGAGCCTTTGGTGAACTTTATGGGCCGGTTCATCCGACGGTTTCTTTAAAATGCCCTATTAGATTCTTTTTCTTACCACTATTTTTGAAATCATCCAATTTAATCTAAAAATTTCACGCTATTGTAGTTTATGAGCTGATTAGGAAAAATTCGTTCGAAAAATGTATAAGTCTATTGACACCCCCCCAAAAAACAGTTGGTTGGTCAATTTAGTTTTTGAAAACTGTCTTGATTTAGAATATTTCATGTATGTATACGTATATGGATATGTTGTTACGGTTTTTATAAATCATATCATTCGTGAGGGAATAGAAACAATGCCTATATATTCATTGACCATAAACTGCAGCGTACATGTCAACCTGGCATATTAGTCGACCTCAAGATTTTTTACTCAAAATTCTAGATTGTACCTCGACCAGCTATATAGGTCGATCCCCTTACATACTGTAGGTTACCGTAACGTTCTGGTTAGTGTTTATAGTTAGTGCAGTAACTTTTGGAAATGGCGTGTGATATAGCATTAATATAAGACGTAATTTGAATCACAGTTTTATTATTTCATATTAATTTGTTAAATATGTTTACGAAACACGAGTTGAATTTGGAAATGTTCGTGGTTGTCTGATGGAGTTACGATAAGTGGATATGTATTGTTAGAAGCTCTGTACAACTGGTTGACCACTCAGTGGTAAAAACTTAGATTTTTAGCCGTATAAGTCCACCATTAGTTTTATTGAGATTTTTTTCAGGCTTAAAAAAGTCGATTTGTATGTCAGAATTTATGGTAGGCGTATTTACAGAGTAGAAGACGCCTCTTATCAGCACTCAGAAAAGTGTTGGTAAGAGGTGTCGTCTATTAAGTCAAAATAGATGAAAGTACAAAAGTAACCGTTTTACAAACTTTTCAAAGCTGATCTTAATGTTTAAACAGTACGGTTAAAATCGTTTATCATATTAACGCACTATTGATTTTAAAGATGGCATTTTTTCTTTTAGTCGTTATTGCAACGTAACGGACAATGATGAAACTTGGACAATTTTAATCTCTTGGAAAAATTTTAATGATAGACAATAAACTTGCTTAAAATTCGCATCACGATTCAGATTTTAAGTTTACTCAGCGGACCAACCAGAAAAGACAAGGGAAATTACTTAACTAGAAAATTTTTAAAAAAATTATTTCAGCAGGAGGCGTTCGTGGCGTTAGGGTTATCGTCTTCGGAAATGAACTCGGAGACCCGAGTTCAAATTCTGAACTAAGCAGTTCGTGTTTTACTTCACCCTTGTGGAAGGTATTAATCCATTTCTTGTCCCCCACAGCTATAAGTAAATAATGAGGCAGGCTGGGCTCTTCAGCCCTTGTACTGTAACCGGTCTAGGAGAAGGAAAATTGATCTTGTGCAACATTCCACCAGTGACAGAAGGGTTGAGTTTTCAAAATTGGGGCGAACTTAGCGTAACTGTTATCAATGTAGGAGGTGCCCGTGGTGTAGTCGTCATCGCCGTAGGAAATGAACACGGCGATACGAGTTCAAATCCTGGACGATACTGATTGCATTTCACATAGTACTAATACCCTTGGGAAAGGTATGAATCCAATTATTCTCCCTCCAGCTATGGGTAAATAGTAGGACAGACTAGGTTCTTCAGCCTTGGTTAGGCAACTAGTCTAGGAGAAGGAAAACTCTGAATTCAAACCTGTTAAACTTCGCTTAAAAATTGACCTTGTGTCATATCCTGCCCGAGCGGAGGGGTTGGTAAATAGTATCATTGTAGGAAATGGACTCGGAGACCCAAGGTCAAAGCCTGGACGAAACTGTTTGCGTTTAACTACGCGCTAACGCTATTAGGGAAATGTATTAATCCATATGTTCTCCTAACAGCTAGGGATAAATCGTAGAATGGACTAAATTCTTTGGCTTTGGCAAATCAACCAAACTAGGAGAAGGAAAAAAAACTGAATTCTCACTAGTTGGACTCCGCTTAAAAATTGATCTTGTATAACATTACGTGGTGCATTCAGTAAGTTTTCAGGCTTTTTTCTTGTACTGGAATTTAAAATTGGCGGAGACTCTTGAAAATTCACTATGTTATTGCTGTACATCTTATGAGATGACTGACCAATCTTTAGGATTTCAGCTTCAAATGAACAGCTACAGCAGCAATTAGAATACACCCTACTAAAGCCTGATTGTCACAGCTGGTGAATTTCAAAAATGCAATCTGGACGTGAGGACACTTTAGAAGAACGATATGCAATAAAATTCTGTTTTAAATTTGGAAAAAATGCCACAGAAACGTATGGAATGCTTCAGACTGCTTTTGGACTATCTTGCATGAATCGAACATCAGTTTTTGAGTGGCATAGGAGATTCAAAGAAGGCAGGGGGTCCGTGAGGGATGATGAAAGGTGTGGGAGGAGTAAGGAAGTCAATAGACCAGAGTTGATAGGCCAAAGGGTTAGGGTTAGGGTTACTATGTTGAGGCTTTAAGGGAGTTCAGCAAGAGATTCCGTCGGAAGAGGCCAGCACTCTTCAAATCGGGTCAGTGTCATTTCCACCAGGACAATGCAGCAGTCCACAACTCTATCCTTGTCACAGACTATTCTACCAAGATGGACATGAAGACAGTTCCTCAGCCTCCCTGTTGTCGAGGCCTTGCTCCCTGTGACTTTTGGTTATTCCCTAAGCTCAGAAGCTGTCGTTATGAGACAATTGAGGAGATGAAAGAGGCTGTGACAAAGGTCATTGACACGTTCACACAAGAGGACTTCTATGGGGCCTTCGAGAAGTTGTTGGAACGGTAGAACAAGTGCATTGCAGCCGGAGGAGATTACTTCGAAGGGGACTAGAGTTTGATGTGTGTACTATCAATAAAAGTGCCCATACGAAATAAGTCTGGAAACTTATCTAATGATCCTCGTATGTTTGAGGCAGAGGCGTAGCATAAATACTGAGTAAGAAACATTTGTGATTTTTTGTGAGCGATGGACTGGCTGAGTGGTTTTGGCTTCTTTGTGTTAATGGCGCATCAACCTTCGTGGGTTATTTAATGCCTATACCATCCTTGTAGAAGAACTATTTAACCTATTGCTTGGCTGGGGATAAGGGAGTTCATGTATTTTACAACTGTATTAGTCCGAAAGTGAAAGTTATAGCGCGACTGGAGTTCGAACTCGTTTACTACGATGGTGCAGTCGAGTTCATTAGCCACTACGCTGGCTGAGTGGTATTTGGTTGACGAACAAGCTGTGGCAAAACAGGAACACAACAAAAATAAAACAGTTGTTTGTTTAAATTTCAATAATTCTTTGAGAGAACCTTATGTGAAAATTGGTTGTTGAAGCAACAAAGTCGTCACCAGAGAGAGAGAGAGAGGGGGGGGGGGAGAAAGAGAGAGAGAGGTAATAACTAATTTTGTAATCCAGTTTGTTTATTGACCCCTATTGTAAAGGCATACGTGCGTGGGTGTATTGGATAAGGTTTCATTTAGTTTCATCAACGAAGATAGATAGGCCGTTACAACGATATATATAAGAAAATATTTTATATGATTGAGGTTTGCTGTTTTTTTACCACGACAGACCATGATTGTTAGTAAGCTTTACTTGAATACTATTTTGCTCGTGTTGTGAATTCAACTCTCATGTGTGGTCCGCTCTCGTGGCCTTGTCTCAGACACTTTAATAAGTTACGCTTATTAACTAACCATTTTATAGTTATTAGTAACGCTAATATTTGAAAGAAAAAGAAGAAAAATGCTATGACCATAAAGAGAATGTTTGCATGTGTCATAATCGTGGGATTATTAGTGTGTGTGTTGGTGTCTGTATGAGTGTGTGTGTGTGTGTGCGTGCGTGCATATATATATATATATATATATATAGAGAGAGAGAGAGAGAGAGAGTTGACATATATATATATATATATATATATATATATATATATATATATATATATGTATATATATGAATTGACGGATAAATGCCTACGTTTTTCTGGCATTAGGCATCTGGTTATATCGATTGACTGTACTCTCTTAGTCTTTTAGTGCAATGAGAGGGTGCTGCCCTCCACCGAAAAATAGAAGCAAAAATGGTCCTGTTTATTTATTTATTCATTTATTTATTTATTAATTCATTTGTTTACATATTTTTTACTATCGATAAAAAACACGACCCCCACCGAAAAAAAACCAGGGTTATATGATTAGTCAATTAAAACATTTTAACGGTATGTCAACTGAATAAGGGTTATTTTATGACTTGAGGTTAGGGAATCATATTCATTGTATGTTCCCATTAATATTTTTTGTGAAATTTCTCAAGAGTTTATTTTTGTACAGGGTCCTATCGAATACGAATAATCTTTAAACTGGCCAAGTCAGCCGAGGGGTAAGACCCCCCCCCAACGAATGTCTTGTTTATAACACGAAACAATCTGATAGTAAGACTCCAGTAATGCTGGAGCTTTGGGGAATGCAGAGGACTCCTTTACTACTGTGGCTCCCAGGTCCACTTGGGCCCGGAGCGGTAGCACCTGATAAGGTCCTATCTATGGGTCGAATACGACTAAACTGTATGCTTATGCTAAACTGAATTGTTTGAAATAGAACTATTTTGACATTTAACTGTGTGTAAATAAATGACTGATGTTTAATTGAATTGCTAGTGATTCATAGCAATACTTGGAACCATTTACCTTTGTTGACTAAACTAAATAGCTTGAACAGTTTTTGACATTTAAAATGTGATCTTATATTAAACGGAATTGTTTGAAATAGAACTAACGTGGCCATTGGCCTAATGAGTAGAGTGTTTGCCAATGGTCTGAGAGACCGCAGTTCAAACCCAGGTCGAGTCATACCAAAAACTCAAGAAATGGTATTTGATGCTTAGCTTTATAAGGTACGGATCAAGGGTAAAGTGGAGCAAGTTAGGGAATGGAGTAGCTTATTATTATTATTAGAGTTTTTCACATCAGCACCAGCTGATGGTCTTCCACAGGAGTTTGAGTGAAAGGAAGTCTCCTCAAGTCTCCAGGACTCTTCTCAGTATTCTGGCCGTTCTCAATAATGCTATCGTTTGGATGGTCTCCACTCGTCCGCCAACTTCCAAGTCTTCCAGTCCCTTAAGTAATCCTTTAGTTACTGTACCAAAAGCACCAATTACAATTAGTATAATTGTCACCTTCAAATTCCATAGTTTTTTCAATTCCCTTGCAAAGTCGAGGTACTTTTCCTTCTTTTCACATTCTTTCAGTTTTATTCTGTGGTCAGCCGGGACAGCAAAGTCAACAAGTTTCCAAATTGTCTTTTTCTTGTTTATAATTATTTGGTCTGGTCTTCTGGCCGAGATTTGGTGATCCGTGTGAATGTCAAAGTCCCATAGGAGTTTATGTGTGTTATTTTCTAGAACAGATGCTAGGTTGTGAATATACCATTTATTGGTATGGTCAAATTTAAATTTCTTGCACATCCCCCAGTGTATCACCTTGCAGACCCAGTCATGTCTAGTCTTATATTCCTTCTGCGCTAATTTGCTGCATTCGCTTATTATGTGATTGTTGGTTTCATCTCTGTCACCGCATAGCCTATATTTGCTATTTTGTTGCGTCTTATCTATTCTCGCTTTGATATGATTGGTTCTTACGGCTTTGTTTTATGCTGCTATTAGAAGAGATTCTGTTTCTCTCTTAGAGTTTCCTTTTCTTAGCCATGTCCAGGTTATGTCGTCTGAGATGTTGTTTATTAGTCGTTTAAAACGCCCATAGAGTTGTTTTCCTTCCCATTTTTGTTTCCAAGTTATTGTCATTCTATTGTTCATAGTGTTATCAGTATCGTTTCTGATGACTGTAATCAATCCTCCTTCGTGTTGTCTATGTAGTCTTCAAGTCGCCGTATCGATGCGTCAACGCTGTCTTCAATGCTGGCAAGTCCTCTTCCTCCCCCTTTTCTTGATACATATTGTCAGTCAACATCGTCTCTGGGATGTAATGCCTTATGCATTGTCATTAGTTTTCTAGTCCATTTGTTTAAGTTCATCTCTGGTCCACTTGAGAAAGGGTCCGGAATATCTAACGAGTGGTACAGCCCAGGTATTTATTCTTTTGATAAGGTTTCGGCGAGAGAGTTTTTTCTCGAGTAGTTTTCTAATTTTCCTGGGATATTCTTTTTGAATTTTGTCTTTCATTTCCACTTGTTTGATGGTGTCAGCCTCTAAGATGCCCAAGTATTTGTAGGTTTCATTTCCTGCGAGCGTTCTAATCTTGTCGTGATTTGGTAGTTCCATTCCGTCTGTTAGATGTCATTTGCCACTTTTCATTACAAGCATGGCACATTTTTCAATACCAAATTCCATTCCTATGTCCTGACTGTATATTCTAACAGCGTGTATTAGAGTTATTATTATTATTATTATTATTATTATTATTTGACTCATTTGAAAGTTTTTCCCACCAGTGTTCACCGATGGTTTTTCACTGGAGTTTGATAGGCAGCAAGTCTACTCAAGTTTCCAGGACTCTTCTCAGTATTATGACCAGTTTTAATAATGTTGTAGTTTTGATGGTCTCTACTTGTCCTCTTATTTCCAAGACCTCGGTCCCTGTACCAGTTCTTTGGCGACTGTACCAAAAGCACCAAATAGATTTGGTATCCCTGTCACTTTCATGTTCTAAAGTTTTTTAGCTCTCTAGCGAGGTCTAGGTATTTATCTCTCTTTTCGCTTTCCATCAATTTTACCCAGTGGTCAGCTGGAACGACATAGTCCACTATTCGGCAGATTCTCTTTTTTTTTGTTGTTGACTATCAGTAGGTCTGGTCGTCTGGCCGAGATTAGAAGACTTGTTTCTTTCTCAAATTCCCAAAGAATTTTGAGCATTTCATATTCTAGGACAGATGTTAGGTTATACATCTACTTTTTGTTCGTATGGTCAAATTTAAACTTCTTGCACACTTCCCGGTGGATCTCCTTGTCCACCCTGTCGTGTCTAGTCTTATACTCTCTTTGTGAAAATTTATTGCATTCGCTTATTATGTGATTGATCATTTCATCTCTATCTACTCTAGTGGTAGTATATCTATGGGTCGAATAGAATTTTCTAACCATTTAACTGTGTGCAAATAAATTACTGATGTTGAATTGAATTGTTTGTGTTTCATAGCAATATATGAAACCATTTAATTGTACTAACCAATAAGTAATTTGGTTTGATTTGGTTTTATGGCATATCAACCATTGTAGGTTATTTAATACCAAATTGCAAGTATTCCTATGTATCACTAACAATTCAATTAAACATCAATCAGTGGTTTACACAGTTAAAGTATCAAACAGTTCTATTTCAAACAATTCAGTTTTGCATAAGTCATTTTTGGCAAATAATTAAACAGTTTTATTTGACTCATAGATAGAACTCTATTAGGTGCTACCACTCCAGGCCAATGTAGACCTGTTAACGATGGCAATGAAGAAGTACTCTGCATTCCCCAAAGCTCCAGCATTACTGTAGCCTTACCATCAGATTGCTTAGTGTCATTTACAGGACACTCGTTGGGAGTAGTCTTACCCCTTAGCAGAAATACAGTCGGTATATTCTTCAGCCCCAGTCGACTGGGCTACCAATAAATAATGTTGACTAGAATTTACTTGAAAACATTTAATAGTGACCAAATATAATTATTACAGTTAGATAGAAATACTTGAAACCATTTAAATGCATACAAATAAATGATTAATATTAAATAGAATTATTAGTATTAGATAGCAAGACTTGAAACCATTTGACTGTGTGCAAACAAATAAACTCAGGCTTGTTTAAAATGATACCTAAAAACGATTTCTTTACAAATCATGTATATTTAATTGATATGTATGAACAGGATTTGGCATTAAATAACCTGCAAGAGTTGGTATGCCATAAAATCCAACCTGCCAAAAGTGTGTATAAAGATGAAACCCTTCGTGCACAAAGATACCGTCCCTATTTCACCCCCTCCACACAGAGTTTTGCTTATAATTCATAGTTTACCTTCCTCAAAACACATTTCAAGTATATGCTCTATAGATTTTGGATGACTCGGTTGGAGTAATGGTTTATAAGCTAGACTCATCATCATCATCATGTCGTGTCGCTTGCACAGATATCCCTGACCCTCTCTCGCCACTTCTCCCTATCGTTCATCGCCTCTGGCAGGTCTTCAGGGCTATATCCCGTATCCCCACAGAGCTGCTGTATGTATGTTCGAGCTGATCGTCCTGCTTTTGCCCGGCCATATGTGGAGGTCCATAGGAGTACATCACTTATGAGCTCGTCCCTGCTTCTCCAGCAGTGTCCTGCATGTCTGGTTCGTCTAACTTTGATAGTTTTCGTGATGGGAGGCAGATGGCCGTATAGTTGGTGCCTTGTGGGGTGTTGCCGCCAGGACTTGTTCAATATTGCTCGCAGCATTCTTGTGTAATTGCCGTCTAGCTTCTTCTCCAGCCGTTTAGTTAGCGTCCATGTAGTGCATCCATATAGCAGTATCGATACGACTCCTGCTTGGAAGAAACTGCGTTTCATTTTATCGGTTAGGTCTGATTTCTCTATGATCGATAGCTAATCGATAGCTGTCCATGCCTTCATTAGCCACGTGTCGATGTCCTTTTCGGTTGATGAGACGTGGCTTCCTCGGTAGGTGAATTTGTCCACTAGTTTCAGAGAGGTTCCGTCTAGTGTGGAGATGTCGCCTGTTTGTTTATAGCACATATATTCCGTTTTGTGTGCATTGACATGGAGGCCAATGCCTGTGACGGCTCGTTCCAAACTATGCTCGTTCCAAACTATGCAGTTGTGTTTCAGCTTGGTTGGGTGTATTTGCCAGTATCGCTATGTCATCGGCGACTAGCAAACCATTAATCATGAGTTCGAGTCTCACTGGATGCCCCATATATCCACCCTAATACCCCATAACTAACCAAAAAATAACTAAGACAGGATATTGGACGCCTCATGTAGTTCAATATCTAGAAATCTAGACTAGCAAATAATTACTAGCGTGTTCGATCCTTACTGGATGCCTGTATCTACCCTAATGCCATGACTAAGCAAAGCTTAGTAAATAACAAATTCAACACCGGAAAATGGGAAATCGTAGAGAGATGTTAGCTAGCGCAATTATTATAAAAGCTAAAACGTTCTTTAAAAATAGACTAAAATGCTCTTTCAAAATAAATTAAATTGCTCTTTCAAACTAAGTTAAAATGCTCTTTCAAAACTAAGTTTAACTTAGTCTGAAAGAGCAATTTCATTTATTTTGAAAAACCATTTTGCTCTTTCAAACAAAGTTAAAATGTTCTTTCAAAATAAATTAAAATTAACTTTGAAAAATGAACTACTAGAATTTGCAACTCATATAATAACAATTTTCCCGGAATGATAATTTAAATGTTAATTATAAAGTATTTCTCCGTAATTATTCGCCCTTAATTGTGATATAGATTCTATAAGTGCAATTTGTGTAGAGGTGATCTCGAAGTATCTCATGGCTAACGTGTTAGACTGCTACATGGTGGTTAGCGAGTTTGAATAACAGTTCCGCAATTGTGTTCATTTTTGTATAGAGGTAACCTCGAAGTATCTCATGGCTAACGTGTTAGACTGCTACATGGTGGTTAGCGAGTTTGAATAACAGTTCCGCAATTGTGTTCATTTTTGTATAAGAAATGAAATTAAACAAATTCACAATAGATGCAGTGAAGAGAAAGACAAAATGACACACACCCCTCACTTTATAAACACCGTCAGTAACAATGATTATCCAACATCAATCACACATTTTAATAAGAAATCACAGAAGCTACATACGCCCTTTAACACCTATTTCCTGAAACTACCACATTTCAGTGAAATTATCACCAAAAAAATACGCAGGGCTATTTACAAGGAAGGGCTAGATATACAACTGGCCCACTCCGGACCCTCACAACGCCAACGAATAAAACATGTACACAAACCAACTGCCCAAAAAGAGATCCAAATATATGCCAAAAAAAAAAATTACACTATTTATCGTTTAATTTGTTTAAAATGCCAAAATTTTTATATAGGAAGTACAATCAGACTCCTCCACATCAGAATTAAAGAACACCACTGCAGCGGAGTAAGACCACCCCCAACGAGTATCCTGTATACATATTTACCAACCCCTCCGTTCGGGCTGGATATGACACAAGGTCAATTTTTAAGCGAAGTTTAACAGGTTTGAATTCAGAGTTTTCCTTCTCCTAGACTAGTTGCTTCGCCAAGGCTGAAGAAAACAGTCTGTCCTACTATTTTCCCATAGCTGGAGGGAGAATAATTGGATTCATACCTTTTCCCAAGAGTATTAGTGCTATGTGAAATGCAATCTATCTCGTCCAGGATTTGAACTCGTGTTGCCGTGTCCATTTCCTACGATGATAACCATTACACCACGGGCACTTCCAAGTATCCTGCATATGGCATTAAACCATCTGATGGCAAGGCTCCCGTAATGCTAGAGCTTTGGGGGAATTCGGAGTAGGCCTTAATTGCCATCGCTCCCGGGTACACTCTAATTTAAAGTGGTAGTAAGATTAGGGTTTGACATTTAAACTGATTTATGATCAATTGAATAGTTACAGATATAACTGTTTGATATTTTAACTGTGTGTAAACAAATGACTAATATTCAATAGAATTATCAGTAATAAGACCGGCCCATTGGCCTTATGAGTAGAATGTTCACCAATGGTCCAGGAGATCGGTGTTCAAAGACACAAAAAATGGTACTTGATGCCGCCTAGCTTGACACTCGGCATTATAAGGGTAAAGTGGAGCAATCCAGGGAATGGAGTAGCGCCCTCCTCTACACCTCGGTGTAGTAGCTATTGAAAGGGGAGCGTTCGGGTCATCAACTTACTTTTATATATTAGTTATAAATAGCAATACTTGGAACCACTCAACTTTGACTTATGTTAAATTGAATTGTTAAAAATAGAATTACTTGAAACAATTTAAACGTGTATATCAACAAAATGTGTTAACGAATCATATATAGATATATCATTGTTGGTTATCTAATGCCAAATCCTGTTATATATATATATATATATATATATATATATATATATATATATATATAAACAGGATTTGGCATTAGATAACCAACAATGATTGATATACCATAAAATCAAACTGACACCACTCTAGCTCCGAGTGTAAATATTTATATGTCAAATAGATCTGTTTAAAAATTATTCCGATTATTCCGAGTAATGCTAGATTAGATATAATTGTAAATAATCTCAATCAGGAATAGTTAGTAAAAGCTATCATTGTTTATTAAAGATTATTATAATTTATTTGAAACAATTTACCTGTGTGTAAACAAAGTGACTATAATTAAATAGAAATAATTATTTGAAACCATATGATTATTAGAATTAGATAGGAATACTTGAATCCCTAAGACTGAGGGTAAATTATTTGTATTAGGCATATTTGATATCCTATAAGTCTGTATAAAATCTCATTAGAAAGAACTGCATAAAAATGTACATTTAAACATATAATGAACGTGATTCCTTAACCTCTAGGCATAAAATAACCCGAAATAGGTTGACATGCCGTTAAAGACAACCAATCAATCAATCAATCATTTAGCCTCGAGGCTCATCGTTAAAAGAAATAATGCCAGAACCTTAAAGTTAGCCCTAACTGAAAGAATACTCTGTAAACGCACGTGGCGTTGCGGTTATCACTTTAGGTAATCAACACAGCAACCCAGGTTCAAATCCTGGACGATGTTGTTTGCATTTCGCATAGCGTTCATACTCCTGGAGAAAGTATGACTATTCTCTTAAGCCAGTAAGCTTTTGACATTCGACAATCTTATATATATATATATACATATATATATAAAACAATCTACATCTCAAGTATTTGCCCCTAAACTTCCTATTTTCTTGAGGCTTTTGAGGATAATAAACCTATTAAGCGAAACGTAAATTAGTTTTCGGCTATAAACATCTTTAATTACGTCTCGCCCTGGATACGGAAAAGGTTATAAAATATTAATACCGTTATAAAGACATAACTACCTTCGTTTTCGAAATTTGGCACGTATTCATTTATTGCACGGGTCAGCAGTTCCCCACCAGCTCCACCCGTGGTGATTTCACCGCGACACCTCTTCCGACCAACTGCTCTCTCACTTTCACTGAAATACTAAAGTACTATTGGAATTGTAACAATTTCTTTATTTCTTTGTTAATTCCATAAAATTTATAAATACTTAAAATTCAGACATGCATATATCGAATTTTCACGACCAAAGACTGTACTTTTTTTTCTCTAATCGCTTCAACCAAACTTCAGTATCTCCAAGTAGATAGAATCATCGTTGCATCAAAATCATTTTAAATCCCATTTCTCCTTAAGTGATCTAATAAACTATAAATATCAAAGGCTACTATGTTTCGATTCTATATTGATCCATAGATAGAGAGATAGCCCGAATTATACAGATATTGTCCCATGAACAAGCAGAATGTAGAAGGGATACAAAAAAGCAAAAGTCTTATTTGCTATGATCAGGTAAAATAACCATGTGGTTTTACTGTTCCCTGGCAGAGACAGAAACAACGTTTCTATTAGTCAAAGACCAGAGGAGAAAAGAGATCGACAATGGGTTTCTGGACTGTCATGGGACACCCTCTGAGCCTCCCCCTCGCTTACAGAGATGGCAATTCTTTTAAAGATGATTATTCATTGTATCCTTACAATGTCGTGGGGAAATGATTTGCAGTTCATTTTTTTGTTGTCCTTAGAAAATTGTTATCCACTGACGGCCTGCCAAACTTATTGCTGTTGGGGTTGTATTTGTTGTTCTTCTCCTATACTGGCTCCTCTATCAAGGCAAAAGAGTCAAATCTCCTTTTACTCTTTATTCATAGCTGAGAGGCTGGAAGAGTAGATGTATTTCTGCCTTTCCCAAGAATATTAACACGAAGCAGAAAGCAAATAACCTCATGCAGGATTCGAACTCGGGTAGATTCCATTTTCCTACGATTACAATTACGATTATCCTTAGATGATATAGAGATGCAGTCAAAGAAAGTGGAATGCAGTGTCAGTCTATAAATATCATATCATTAAGGGTTTTCGGACTATTGTCTTCATCTTTATTGTTATTTCCACAACGTTTCGGTCGATATGTCCACCGGCCTTCTTCAGGTGTTTGTCTAACTCGGGAACCTAATATGAACATATATCAACACTTCTCATCAACAGGCCTTCAATATTTCTCATTATTTGTATAATAGAATTTTTTTTTGTATAATGAATTTTTTTCTGTTTTTATTTAACTATATATTGTATTATATCATTTGTGAATATGACTGAAAATCATACAAAAACCCTACAAAAATAAGGGTTGACTAATACGGCAGGGCTAAAATTTGAACCTTTCCCAAAGAGCGACCAACCAACCGAACCGAACAATCGATATACAACGCTTACCGTAAATCTAACAGACTGCCACAAGCATTTCCAAGTGAAACTCGAGTTTGGTAAACATATTTAACAAGTTAACAGAGATTTGTTTAAAATAATAAAACTGTTATAAAAATAATTATTATATTGACGCTATATCACGTGCTGTTTCCAACAGCTGATGCACTGATGGTAAACACTAATCAGAAGATCACGTTAGCTACTGCAGGTTTGGGGTTCGACCTATCATCATCATCATCATGTCGCGTCATCAGCACGGATCTCCCTGACCCACCACCTGTCTCCATCTTCCGGTAGGTCTTCAGGGCTACATTCTGTATCGGAACTGAGCTGTTGTATATAGGTTCTAGCTGGTCGTCCTTCCTTTGCTCGTTTTGTGAAGGGATCCACGGGAGTACATCACTTATGAGCTCGTCCTTACTTCTCCAGCAGTGTCCCGCATGTCTGGTTCGTCTAACTTTGATGGTTTTCGTGATGGGTGGTAAGTGACCGTACAGCTGCTGCTTTGTGGGGTGCTGCCTCCAGGACTTGTTCAAGATTGCTCGCAGCATTCTTGTGTAGTTGCCGTCAAGCTTTTTCTCCATATGTTTAGTTAGCGTCCATGTAGTGCATCCATACAGCAGTATCGACACGACCACTGCTTGGAAAAAACTGCGTTTCATTTTATCGGTCAGGCCTGACTTCCATATGACCGATAGACTATCGATAGTTGACCATGCCTTTGCTAGTCGCGTGTTGACGTCTGTCTCTGTTGATGAGACACTGCTTCCAAGGTTGGTGAACTTGTCTTCTAGTTTCAGAGAACTACTGTTTAGTATGGACATGTCGCCTCCTGGATTAAAGCATATGTATTCCGTCTTGTGTGCGTTGACATGGAGGCCTATGCCTGCAGCTGCTCGTTCCAGTCTTCTTTTCTTTGTCAGCTTGAAACCGTTGTCTTTCATTTAATCAATAAACGTTCTAAGCACATAGTCTAGGCAGATGCTAAACAGGTATGGGTTTGATTTGTCCCCTTGAGGCACACCTGCTACAATGCCAAAGTAGTCTGTGTCTCTATTTGAGGAGCAGATTTTTTACTTTTGTGTTTTTATATAGCATCATTATGGCTGTGACGGTTTCTTTGGGTAGGTCGTAGGCGAGTAGTATTTGCTCCAACTTCCCTCGGTGTATGGAGTCAAAGGCCTTGGAGAAGTCGACAAATAATATTGTCGCCTCTAGGTTTTTTTTGCTTGTACACCTTTCAGAATTCGACAGATAGTCAAAATTTGTGACGCCGTGAATCTATTTTTCCGGAAGCCATTTTGGTTCTTCCTAAATATGTTCTCAATTTTGGGTTTTATGGGTTTGCGTAGTAGAGCATTGTAGATCTTGGCCGCTATGGATGTAAGGGTTATACCTCGGTAGTTCTTGGCTAATCCGAGGTCGCCCTTCGTAGGGAAAGGAAGGATGCATCCCTTTGTCCATCTGTCAATTGTGTTTTGATTATATACGGCATTACAGTGTCGGAGCAGTATGTCGTCGAATTCCCTGGTCTTCCATACTTCTGGAGGTATATCATCAAGCCCTGCTGCTTTTCTATTTTAAATTTTTCTTAGTACTGAGTTGAGTTTCTCTTGCGTAAACTGTCGTAGTTTGATGTCTAATTGTTTACAAATAATTCTCATGTTCAGTTCATGTGTAACTTTCGGAGGGTTTCTGAGTGAATTCTCGAAATGTTGTTTCCATAGTTTTATTCGTTTTTGTTGGCTTTCGCCGTGTTCTTCCTTCTGCTTACTTCGTTTACCGTTTGCTGTGCTATCCTAGATTGTCTATCTTCAACCGAGTCTCTAATCTTATCGATCCGATGTCGTATGTATTCTGCTTGTTCTTTTTGGTATATGCAAGCAAATTCATTTTGTGCCTTTTTAAGTTTCAAGGCGTTGGTATTGGTTGGGTTCTTCCTATTGCATTTAGAGGCGGTTTTCACGTCTACACGCTTTTTCTTAACCGCTAATGTCTCCTATGGGACTCTAGGTTTAGCTCTTTGTTTAGTTGGTATGCTGCCACTTCTAAGAGGGCATTGCCGAAACCTATACAGCATGTCTACACATACAAGAACATTTAATAGTTTATATGTACAATATGCATGCAAGTGACATTACGTGGAAAGAATATTCAAACGCATTCCATGGCAGAATTATACATATATTGTCCGATGAATAAGCAACTTATGGAAGGGATACAAAAAGCTTACTTGTTAAGTGTTGATAAGATGACGGCTTTACCGTTCACTGGGAGGGTTAGAAACAAGATCTCTTCAGTTCAATTTTTAAACGCTATAGCGAGTTGCAATTCAGAGTTTTCTTTCGTCAAGATTGGTTGCCGTACCAAGGTTATTCCCTGCTGATGGGAAGAGAGGAATTTGTGTCTTTCTTAATAGCATTAGCGCGAAGTCAAACTTAAAAACCTTATCCAGAATACGAACTCGACTTTGACGAGTCCATTTCTTACGACGATAACCGTTGCGCTACGAGCACCTAGAAATTAATATAACTATTTGTTGAGATTCACTTAGCTTGGCTCATGGTCGTAATTATGAGACACCCAGTGGGAATCAGACTTACTAACAATGAGCTGTTTGACTCCATATTTACCCACCCCTCCGCTCGGGCAGGATATGACACAAGGTCAATTTTTAAGCTGAGTTTAACAGGTTTGAATTCAGTGTTTTGCTTCTCCTAGATTAGTTGCCTCACCAAGGCTGAAGAACCTAGTCCGCCCTACTATTTTACCCATAGCTGGAGGGAGAATAATTGGATTCATACCTTTCCCAAGGGTATTAGTGCTATGTGAAATGCAATCAGTCTCGTCCAGGATTTGAACTCGTGTCGCCCTGTCCATTTCCTACGACGATTTCTATTGTATTACACCACGGGCACCTCCACCAATGAGCTGTTTGACTCGTTCGCTCGCCATTAGACTACGTGTGGCATCCTACGCAAAATTTGAGTAGACAGTCGATAAAATGTGATCAATCTGATATGTTTTACAATCATTACTTTACGGCAGACTGGGTTCTTTAGCCTTGGTAAGGCAACTAGTCTAGGAGAAGGAAAAACTCTGAATTCAAACCTGTTAAACTCCGCTTAAAAATTGACCTTGTGTCATATCCTGCCCGAGCGGAGGGGTTGGTAAATATGATTACTTGTATACATGTAAACATTTTCCAGCCTGCGTTATCTTTGTGAGGAGAGAGCTCTTGTGGCGTTGTGGCTAAATTTCTGGACTGCAATATCGTAGTAAGTGAGTTCAAACTCTACTCTGCGCTATTACGTTCACTTTTGGACTAATGCCCGATGGAAAGTATCCTCCAACAATAGTACTAGTACTCCTATTCTGATGATTTTGGCACTAAATAACCCACAAAGGTTTTGGCATTAAATAACCCACAAATGGCTTCGGCATTAAATAACCCACAAAGGTTGATATTCCATTAAATAAAGAAATCAAAACCTTATCTTTGTTATGAGAACAGTACTATATGAAGAAAGCATTGGAGGATTCCAATCAATATTCTAATCGATGTTCAATATTGTTTGCTGAATTTTTTCCAGCATTTAGATCTTTAGTTATGAGGTTGTTTACATATACGGCAAAAACATCCGGGATATCTATCGGCATTGTCGCAAGTTTGGGAGAAAAGGTAAACAATATAAAATATGAGGGTGCATACATACAACCCATCTCATCATCATCGAATTGTGTGGATAGCACGGTTTCCTTTGACTCTCTCATGCCATCTGTCCCTATCGGCCATCGCTCTGAGCAAGTTCTTTAATAGAGCTGATGAATGTAAATCCTTGCTAGTCGGCTAAAATTGGTGTGTCCACATGTAGGAGTACATAAAAAATGTCGTCCGCACTTCATCAGCATTGCTTAGCGCTTCTTGTTCGCCTTACTTGGATGGTTTGTGAGATGGAAGGTAAGTGAGCCGTACTGCTGTTGTTCAGTGGGGTGCTGCTTCCAAGATTCGTTCAAAACTGTACATTGCTGTTCCTCAAAGCGCTTCGTTAAAGTTCAAATGGTGCAGTCATACAATAGTACTGACACGGTATACACCCTCCCACTCTTTCTTTCCCTCTGTCTCTCACTCACACACATGCATACAGATACATCAGCAGGCAAACACATATGCCTTTATGCATACACTCACGCATGTACGCAGCTCTTATACTCACACACACTGTGTTACATACGCAAATACATTTACACACTTATGCTTATACACAGAAATGCATACACACGCATACTAATGCAAAAATATTCTCCCAAACACACAAAAAGCGTTACACACAAACGAACATACACACACGAGCACTTTTATCAAATTCAAAAAGCCTTTTGGTTTGGTTAGGTTTGGTTTGACTTTATGGCACATCAACCATTGTAGGTTGTTAATACCAAATCCATTTTTAAACATTGTTGTACTGTGGTAAGGAAAAGATACACAGTGAAATAGAGTTAATTATTTATTAACTCAAGTGGTACAGTCCGACTAGTATTATAAATCTCGCGCTGTTGGTGTCACGTCCGAAGTTGGTCTTACAATTGACCGACGTCCTTCAGAGCTTGCTCTCTGTTTCTCTTTCTGCTTCTGCTTTTCCGTGCTTAAGAGACACGGTGTCTTTTATACTTTCGCGATACTGGAAGTCACGTGGTACGATACACTATACAACAAACATATAAACAGTTCTATTTTAAACAATTCATTTTATAAGTATAGTTTTTTGTTTACACACAGTTAAATGTCTAAACAGATCTATTTCCATCAATTCAGTTTAGCTTGCACAAACAGTTCCGGTTTAAACAATTCAGCTTAGCATAAGTACGCAGTGTCAAAATACTTCTGTTTCAAGCAATTCAGTTTAGTATAAGAAGGCAGTTTACTTTTATTTGACCCATAGATAGGACACTATCAGGTGCTACCACTCCAAGCCAGAGTGTACCTGAGATCGGTAGTAATGAAGAGGTACTCAGCATTCCCCAAAGCTCCTGCATTACAGGAACCTCAACATCAGATTGTTTAGTGTCATACGCAGGACATCGTTAGTGGTGGGGAGGGGGTTCTTACCCCTCTGCAGAGATGCAGTCGGTGTATTCTGCAGCCCCAGTCGACTGGGCAAGTGTTCATTTTGCGTCGGTATACGTACACGCTAAACAAATACATTTACAGAGATTTGGTTTCAATGAATAAATAAATTCTTAAAAACAAATGTTTAAGCTTCACTTTATTTGGGTACATAGTATACACACGACAATCGAGACGTTAAGGGGACAGCGTACACACAAGCATACAGAAAAAACATTTATATTTAAACTTGTGCACTATACAGAGGGACTCTCTCTCTCTCTCTCTCTCTCTTTGTTTCTTTCTCTCTCTCTCTCTTTCTTTTTGTTTCTCTCTCTCTCTCTTACTCTCTCTCCCTCACACACACACGTGCACACACTTATATTTAAACTTGTGCACTATACAGAGGGACTCTCTCTCTTTCTTTTTGTTTCTCTCTCTCTCTCTCTCTCTCTCTCTCTCTCTCTTACTCTCTCCGTCACACACACATGCGTACACACTTATATTTAAACTTGTGCACTATACAGAGGGACTCTCTCTCTCTCTCTCTCTCTCTTTCTTTTTCTTTCTCTCTCTCTTACTCTCTCCCTCACACATACGCGCAAACATACTTATATTTAAACTTGTGTACCACACATAAGCACTCTCTCTCTTTCTTTTTTTGTCTCTCTCTCTCTCTCTCTCACACACACACATTCTCTTGCACATATTGTATTTAAATTTGTGTTCCTCACATAGGCACTCTTTCTTTCTATCTTTCTATCTTTCTTTCTTTCTTTCTTTCTTTCTTTCTTTCATATTCAAACTTGTGCACTTTTCGTAGGCATACTCACTCCTTGTCTCTTTCCCTCACTGTATTTTCTCTCCCTCTGTCTCTCTGTCTCTCTCTCTGTCTCTCTCTGTCTCTCTCTCTCTCTCTCTCTCTTACATACACAAACACACATATGCATATTCAAATTGAGCACTAGACATAGACACTCTCCGTTTTTTCTTTCTTTTTCACACAAGCATACAGAAAAACATTTATATTATTTAAACTTGTTCGCTATACAGAGGGACTCTCTCTCTCTCTCTCTCTCTCTCTTTCTTTTTGTTTCTCTCTCTCTTACTCTCTCCCTCACACACACACGCGCACACACTTATATTTAAACTTGTGCACCACACATAAGCAATCTCTTTCTCTCTTTTTTTGTCTCTCTCTCTCTCTCTCACATACACACACACACACACACACACTCTCTCTCTCGCACATATTGTATTTAAATTTGTGTACTACACATAGGCACTCTTTCTTTGTTTCTTTGTTTCTTTCTTTCACACACACATTCATATTTAAACTTGTGCACTATACGTAGGCACTAACCCTCACTGTATTCTCTCTCTCTCTCTCTCTCTCTCTCTCTCTCTCTCTTACATACACAAACACGCACACATGTATATTTAAACTTGTGCACTACACATAAACAGTCTCCATTTTTTCTTTCTTTTTCTCTCACTCTCTCTCACACACATTACGTCTCCCCTCAACTCTTTTACTCTCTCTTTCTCTCTTCTGTCTTAATCGCGAAGGGGAGACACAAGTACATAAAACTAAGCGTCATACACCCTCCCTCACGTACAACACCTGTTGTACTGACAAAAAACTGGTTTATATATATCTAACTTACAGTAGTTTTTCTCGTATATTACTATTATTATTATTTCTTTTCTTTATAAATCTGTACTCTTTTGATCACACTATGGTTGATATAATATGGTTTATCATTTACTCCAAGAGAGTTTTTCACATCAGTGTTAGCTGATGGTCTTTAACTGGAGTTTAAGTGACAGCAAGTTTCCTGAAGTCTTCGGGACTCTTCTCAGTATTCTGGCCGTTCCCATAATGCTGTAGTTTGGATGGTCTCCACTTGTCCTGTTATTTCCAATTCCCCCAGTCCTTTTTATAATCTTTCAGTGGTTGTACCAAAAGCACCAATCACGATTGGTATAATTGTCACTTTCATGTTCCATAGTTTTTTCAATTCTCTAGCAAGGTCCAGGTACTTATCCTTCTTTTCACTTTCTTTCGGTTTTTTTTCTGTGGTCATCCGGGACAGCAATGTCCACAATTTTGCCAGTTCTCTTTTTTGTTGATTTATTATTATTATTATTATTATTATTATTATTATTATTATTATTATTCCTTGCCATAGCTGATAGTCTTTCATTGGAGTCTAAGTAATATCAATTCTCTTAAGTTTCCAGGACTTTTCTCATTAGTCTGGTCGATCTTAACAATGCTATAGTTTTGATGTTCTCGGCTCGTCCTCCAACTTCCAATTCTTTTATACATTGGGAATCTTTCCAATTGTACCAGTGACAACTATTATCACTATCCCATTGATTTTTCATAGATCTCTTAGTTCTCCGGCAAGGTCAAAGCACTTACTGGCAGCCGGACGTAGATGTTAACAGAACGTAGTTATTATCATTATTATTATTTTACTCCTTCGAGAGTTTTTCACACCAACGTTTTTTTTTATTGCGTTTTATCTATTTTTTTCTTTAGCATAATTTGTCCTTATAGTGTTGTGTTGCTATTAGAAGAGATTCAGTTTCTTTCTTGAGATTTCCCTTTCTTAGCCATGTTCAGGTCTTCTCGTGAGAGATTTTGCTTGTTTGTCGCTTGAAATATCTATACAGTTATTTTTCTCCCCATTTTTGTTTTCTAGTTATTATCGTTCTGTTGATGCTTGTGTTGTTTATGTTGTTTCTGGTGGCTGCAATTACTCTTCTTTGTTCTTTTTTTTATGTAGTCTCCGAGACGTCTAATCGATGTATCGAAGCCATCTTTAATGCCGGCGAATCCTCTTCCTCCTTCTTGACACATTGTCTATTTTATCTCTCCGATGTAAGGCTTTACTCACCGTCATGAGTTTTCTTCTCTTTCTATTTGATGCAGTTCTTATTTCTTCTACTAATGGTTCCAAGTATCTTACAAGGGGGGACATCCCAGATGTTTCTCCTTCGATGAGATTTCTGCTATATAGTTTAGTTTTGAGTAGTTTTCTCCTTCTCCTGAAGCACGATTTAATTTTTTTTTCTTTTATCTCCGATTCTTTGATGGTGTCTGCTTCCAATACTCCCAAATACCTGTAGGTTTCTTTTATTCCGAGCGTTCTAATTTTCTTGATTTGGTAGTTCTAGTCATTTATTCCATTTGTTATTTTCTGTTTCTCATTACTAGCATGGTACATCTTTTTAATGCCAAACTTCATCCCTATATTCTCATTGTATATCCTCACGGCCTGTATTAAGGTTTCCAATTCTTTTTCATTTTTGGCAAGCAGATGGATATCGTCCATGAACATTTGGTGGTTAATCTTTTCTTGCGATTTATGAAGTTTTTATCTTCCAGTGCATTTTCTAAGTACATAGTTGAGTGGTATCATCACTATCACAAATAGTAATAGTGATAGTGCATCACCCTGGAAGATACCTCTCTGGATTTTCACTTCAGCTAAACTTTTTCTTCCTAGTCTCAATTTCACTCTTCAGTTTTTGATGGTTTCCCTGATAAACATTATGACTTCGTCGGATATCTTGTACATTTCAAGACTGTCTATTACCAAGCTTTGCGGAACCATATCTTATGCCTTTTTGTAGTGAATCCACGCCATAGCTAAATTTTTGCATCTGGTTTTGCTCTCCTAGAAGGATGTATTGATAAATGTATCGTTCCTCTCGTTCCCTTCCCTTCCGCACATAGTCCGCAGCTTATAAGCGAATTGTAAACCTCCTTGCAAATTTGTGCCATTAGTATTTTTCACATCATCGGTAGGCATGTTTTGGGTCTGTAGTTGTTGGGGGCGGTTCCTTTTTGGGAGTCTTTTTGGATCCGGGTGGTCTTTCCTTTGGTCATCTATTCCGGTAGGTTTATTTCTTCGAGGCATCTTTTAATTTCGATAGCCAATCTGTCGTGGATGGATGTGAATTTTTTAAAACCAGAATCCATGTATGCCATCAAGACCAGGCGTTTTCCAATTTGTTACCTTTTTGTGTGTTTCTCTGAGTGAATCGAGTTGCATTTTCGTCTTAAGTCCTTATTTGATTCCTTGTAGCTTTCTCCCCCATGTTGTTAATCCATTCAGTTTTTCTGCTATGATTCTCAAATTTTCCTCCAAAATTGTTTGGATTCCCTTGCGTCCGGTTGTTCGTATGTTTGCATGCATTCTCCCCCAACTTGCCGGTAGAATTTTTTTTTAGTTTTTTCGGAATGTCCTGTTTTGTTTGATCCTATCCCGGAATCTTTCTAGTCTTCCTTCTTTCACCAGAATCTTCTGATTTATTTCCTCGAGTTGTATCATTTGTTTTGATTGTGTTGCTTTTATCTTTTCGCCCGAATATATTATAGCGTTTTTCGTCTGTCTTAACAATTTTGCTCGTTGTTGTAGATCATTTGTGTTTCAAGTCTAATTTCCCATCCAGGTTTTGAGTTTCTGTCTCTGTTCTTTTGGAGAACCCCGATTTTAGTCCACACTAATTTTGCTCCTGCATAGATTAGTTTGTTTAATTTTGTAATGTTGCTCGTTGCCATATTTTTTAGTAATTTGTTTATTTTTCAGTAATTATTATTTCAATCCTTGGAGAGTTTTTAACACCAGCGTTAACATATGGTCTTCCATTGGAGTTTGAGTGACAGCAAGTCTCCTCAAGTCCAGGTCTCTATTCAGTATTCAGGCCGATCTTAATAATGCTGTTGTTTGAATGGTCACCACTCGTCCTCTTATTTCCAATTCTTCCAGTCTCTTTATCAATCTTTTTGTGCCTGTACCGAGTGCACCGATTATAATTGGTATTACTGTCACTTTCATGTCCCATAGTTTTTCAGTGTTTTTCCAAGGTCTAGGTACTTATCCCTCTTTTCGTGATCTTCCAGTTTTACTCTGTGGTCTGCTGGAACTCTAAAGTCCACAGTTCAGCTGGTTCTCTTTTTTGTTGTTGACTATCCCTTTGCTCCTGAATAGATAGGTTCGTTTAATTCCGTGATCTTGTTCATTGAGATATGTGTCAATAATTTGTTTATTTTTTCTGTAATTATTATTATTATTATTATTACATTCCTTGTGATTTTTTCACACAACTAGGATTTGAGTGGCAGTGAATCTTCTCTTATCTCCAGGACTCTCCTGAATATTCTAGCTGATTTTAACAATTCTGTGGTCTTGATGGTCTCGATTCTTCCTATTATTATTATTATTATTATTATTATTATTATTATTATTCTCCTTTCGAGTTTTTCATACCAGCATTAGCTGATGGTCTTTCACTGAAAACACACAGAGAGAGAGAGAGAGAGAGAGAGAGTAAGTGTCTCCGGGTCACCAGGACTCTTTTCAGTATTCTTGCCGATCTCAACAATGCTAATAGTCTGGATAGTCTCGATTTGTCTTCTGATTTCCAACTCTTCCAGTCCCTTTCCAAGCCATCAGCGACCGTTCCAAGTGCACCAATTACAATTGGTATCACCGTTACTCTCATGTTGCACACTTTTCCTAGTTCTCTGGTAAGGTCTAAGGTCTCTTTTTTCGATTTCTTTGTTTTCCTTCTGTGGTCCTGCTGGGACAGCAAAATCTACTATTTTTTATTAATTATCACTAGGTCTGGTCTTCTGGTCAGGATTAGGTGATCTGTTTGTATCTCAAAATTCCGGATAATTTTGTGCGTCTCATTCGCTCGGACGGATTTTGGTTAGTACGTATACCATTTTGTAGTATGGTCAAATATCAATCTCTGGTGCAAGTCCCTGGGGATCACCTTCCTCACCCAGTCGTGTCTAGTCTTATACGGTTTTTGCGTAAGTTTGTTACATTCGTTTATTATGTGATTGATCGTTTCGTCTTTGTCACCATAGAGTATTCACTTGCTATTCTGTTATGTATTATTGATTCTTGTTTTAATATAATTTGTTCTGCTATTAGAAGAGATTCCGTTTCTTTCTCAAGGTTTCCTTTTCGAGACCATATCAAAGGACTCTTTGTTGCCAATTCACGCTTCAGCTATATTTTCCCGCCACGCTTTGCTTTCCTTGAGGATGAGCAAATTAATGCCCACTAAATCACCGGTTTCTCTTAGACTGTGGCATCCTTTCTGTTCTTTCGGAAACAGTCTGCAGCATATAAGCAAGCAATAAATCTCTTCCCTAATCTGTGCAGTTATAATTTTCCACATCATTGTTTGACACATTATCAGTCAATAGTTGCTGTGGATGGTTCTTTTTTGGCGTCTTTCTGGATTTGGGTGGTTTTCCCCTAAATCGTTCATTCGGGTATTTTTGCTTCTCCAAGGCAACTACTCAGTTCTCGAGTCATTTTGTTGTGGATGGACGTAAATTTTTAAGAATCAGGATCTGTGTACGCCATCATGGCCTGGTATTTTCTTATTTGATACACTTTTAGGGTTCCTCGGTGCGATTCCAGGCATATTATCTCCTCAGGGTCTTCTTTAAGTTCTTGTGTGTCATCCTCCAAGACAGATGTTTGGTTTATGCATATACCATTTGTTCGTCTGGTCAAATTAAAACTTCTTTCACAATTTTCAGTGGATAACTTTGCCTACCCAGTCGTGTGTAGTCTTATACATTTTCTGTGCTAATTTTCTGCATTCACTTATTATGTGATTGATCATTTCGTCTTTATCACCACATAACCTACATTTGCTATTTTGTTGCGTCTTATCTATTCTCGCTTTGATATGATTGGTCCTTATAGCCTTGTTTTGTGCTGCTATCAGGACAGATTCAGTTTCTCTCTTAACGTTTCCCATTCTTATCCACGTCCATGTTTTCTCGTGTGAAATGTTGTTTATTAGTCACTTAAAACGTCCATAGAGTTGTTTTTCTTTCCGTTTTTGTTTTCTGGTTATTGTCGTTCTGTTCGTCCACGTGTTGTCAGTATTTTCTTGACACATATAATCTGTCAACGTCTTCTCTGGGATGTAATGCCTTATACATGGTCATTAGTTTTCTTATTCTCAGGTTCATTTGTTTGAGTTCTTCTCTAGTGCACTTCAAAAATGGTCCTGAATATCTTATGAGGGGACAGCCCAGTTATTTATTCGTTTGATAAGGTTTCTGTTACATATTTTTGTCTTGAGTAATTTTCTGGTTCTCTTGAAATATTCCTTCTTACTTTTTTTCTTTTAACTTCATTTGTTTGATCGTGTCAGCTTCCATTATCCCTAAGTATTTGTAGGTTTCTTTTTCTCCGAGTGTTCCAATTTTTCTTGATTTGGTAGTTCCATTCCGTCCGTCATGTGTATATATGCCAAATTCCATCCCTATGTTCTGACCGCGTGTATTAGACTTTCTAATTTTTTTTCATTTTTGGCAAACACTTTGATGTCGTCCATGTACATTAGGTGATTTATCTTTTCCTGTGATTTAGTAAGTTTGTATCCAGCTGTGCATTTCCTGAGTATCTGAGTGGCATCATCGCAATTATAAATAGTGATAGTGCATCTCCTTGGAATATACCTCTTTGGATCTTTGTTTCAGCCAAGCTTTTCCCTCCTGCTGTCAATTCCACTCTCCTGGTTTTCATAGTTTTCTCGATAAAGTTTATGACTTCATCTGATATATTGTACATTTTGAGACTGTTTATTATTCAGCTTTGTGGGACCATATCATATGCATTTTTGTAGTCAATCCAGGCCATAGGTAGATTTTTGCACCTCGTCTTGCGTTCGTTGAGGATGTGCTGATTAATGTAGAGTAGTTCTGTTTTATTTTATCGGTCAGGTCAGACCTGACCGATAAAATAAAAGGCAGTTTTTTTCCAAGCAGCGGTCGTGTAGATACTGCTATATGGATGCACTACATGGACGCTAACAAAACGTATGGAGAAAAAGCTTGACGGCGATTACACTAGAATGCTGCGAGCAATATTGAACAAGTCCTGGAGGCAGCACCACACAAAGCAGCAGCACAAAAACTATCCAAATTAGACGAACCAGACATGCGGGACACTGCTGGAGAAGTAGGGACGAACTCATAAGTGACGTACTCCTTGTGGACCCCTTCACATGGACGAGCAAAGGCAGGACGACCTGCTAGAATCTATATACAACAGGTCTGTGCCGATACAGGATGTAGCCTTGAAGACCTACCGGGAGTGATGGACGATAGAGACGGGCGGCGAGAGAGGGTCAGAGAGATCCATGCTAGCGGCGCGACTTGCTGATGATGAGTTCTCCTGTGCCTCTGGATCCTTTCCGGCATCCTTTCTGTTCATCATGGAACAATTTGCGAGCTTTTCCCACCACTTTTAATTAGTGGTCTTTCTGTGGAGTTCTAGTAACAGCAAGTTTCTTTAGGTCTCCAGGACTTTTCTAAGTATCCTCGCCAATTTTAGTTGTGCTGTGGTCTGAATGATTTCAATTCTTCTCGAGATTTCCTTGATCTGCCTTTTGATACAATTCTTTACAAAGACTTCTATCGGAGACCAAAGGTAAATGTAGGTTTTGCTAATAGAATTACTGGGCATAGTTTTTCTAACAAATATATTGTACGATCTTAGGCATTTTCAGATAGAGATAGATTTCCTGAGATTTACTTGATTTGCACATCTGATTCCTCACTACAGGCGAATAACAATACAGGAAAACTTAACACTTGTACCCGGTTATGGCTAACGGAATCAGAACAGGCAACCCCCGTGGTTTCAATAAAGGACGTAGTTCGAAGTTCCTTGAAGGTTCCCGAGTTCGACAAACACCTGAAGAAGGCCCGGGGACATATCGGCCGAAACGTTGTGGAAATAACAATAAAGATGAAGATAATAGTCCAAAAACCCTTAATGATGAAAAAAAACAAACGTTGAGGAGTTATAAACAGCGCACTTGTCCATATCTTTATTACGCTTGCAGTCATTAAGGAAGTGAGTTCAATCCTTAATGGGTGCTTTTCAAGTGCAGCTTTGTGACAGATTATTCTCAGTATCTATCTATCTACCTATCTATCTATCTATCCCCATATGTATTTGTACATTAGAATACCGTGCGCATATGCATAAAACTAACCTATATGTGTGGACACACACACACACACACACACATATATATATATATATGTTTGTGTGTGTGTGTATGTGTGTGTGTAGGGACGCTGAAAAACTCTCAGTCCGACTAAGACATGATTCTCTAACAATCATGAAACACATATATATATATATATATATATATATATATATATATATATATATATATATATATATATGTCGCAGTTCAGCACATATGTCACATCCGTTCTCAAGTTTCTTTAAACATTAAAATAAAAAAAAAAAAGACAAAATAAAAAAGTAAATAAACAAATAAATATTTAAGAAAATGTCATTCCCTTCTTTGTTGAGCCGAAAAATCTTCACCACTTCAGCACCTCCTTCTCGCTCATATATATATATATATATATATATATATATATATATATATATATCATCATCATCATCATCAAAACTGATAAGTGTTGTAGACAATTTACAGCACCGAACAGAAAATATCATAAAAGACAATACAACTAAGATGTCGGTAAGAAAACATCGTATAATATATTACTGTCACAAGTTATGATAATAGTAATAAATAATATAATAAATATATGGATTATATAATATAATGAATATATAAATTAGTAGTTTCATTTAACCAGTTTTGTGATTGAAGTTACTATTAAATGTGAAAATAAAATTTATTGTAAGCCGTGAAAAGTTCTTAACATAAGATTATGTACATCTTTCAAAAATATTGGCTGATATAAAAATTTATAACAATAATTTAATTGAAAAAAATATATTGACAAAAATAGCATTTGTCATATCGCATAATTTAAATACAAATAAGTGGCAGGAATCTTTAATGTTAAAATAAATTTAAAATTTCAAAATAAACTTTCACCACAAATTCCTACGTGAAATAAACGATAAAAGATTGTTAAAAGTCAATAAACAGATCAATAAATAGATCAATCAATAAATGAATAGTTTAAAATGCTGATAAAACAGTCAAACTGTTAAAAAGAAACTTAGGTTGAAGAAATATTAAATATAAATTAAATGACCAATGAAAATATGAATTAAGTGATCAACAAAAAAAGGGATTAAATGACCAATAAAATATAAATTAAATGACCCACAAAAATATAAATTAAATGACCAACAAAAATATGAATTAAATGACCAATAAAATATAAATTAAATGACCAACAAAAATATGAATTAAATGACCAATAAAATATAAATTAAATGACCAATAAAAATATGAATTTATTGACCAATGAAATATGAATTTATTGACCAATGAAATATGAATTAAATGACCAATGAAAATAATTAAATGACCAATAAAATATTAATTAAATGACCAACAAAGATATGAATTAAATGACCAATAAAAATAGGGATTAAATGACCAACTAGAATATGAATTATATGACCAATAAAAATATAAATCAAATGACCAATAAAAACCTAAAAATCTTTGTCTCGATTAAAAGAGGCGCATATACTTAGACTGTCAGAAAATCGATATTATATATATATATATATACAGATTACAAGATAAGTAAAAAAGAAAAAAAGAACAAAAAGAAAAACAGAAACAGTTGTAAATGTCTCTGGGTTGATTGATGTTTGCGTATTTCAAACCGGTTCCAACGGTTAGGGTTCGACCCTAAGAAAAAGAAAAGTAAAAGAATTCATTAAAGTAAAACAGGGTTTTGTGTGCAAAACAAGAAGACCCTTCTCAATTGGAAAATAGGCGCAACACAGTCTTTCTATGCGCATTTACTCACATTTTGTATGGTGCCCGGCAAAGCTAAGATGATAATATTAATAATAATTATAATAATAATTTTACCCTTTTGAGGGATTTTCATACCAGCGTTAGCGGATGGTTTTTCACTGGAGTTTGAGTGTCAGCAAGTCTCCTCAAGTCTCCAGAACCATTCTTGGTATTCTGGCCGATCCCAGTAATTAATGGTCTCTACTTGTCTTCTGATTTCAAAGTCTTCTAGTCCCTCTTGGAGATTACTTTCACGTTTCTTAGTTTTTTTTCCAGTTCTCTAGCAAGGTCTTGTTATTTATCTCTCTTTTCGTTTTCGTTCAATTGTACCCTGTGGTCAGCCGGGACGGCAAAGTTCACTATTCGGAAGGTTCTCTTTTTCTTTTTTTGTTGACTATCATTCGGTCTGGTCGTCTGGCTGAGATCAGGGGATCCGTTTATTTAATTTCTTCATATTCATAATTTACTTGGTTCGATATTTCTTCAACTGCGAAGAACAGTACGTATCGGAAACAAAAAAAAATTCCTTTAGGCAAAAAAAGGGACCTAAGTTCGAGCTTATCTCTTGTGTTGTTGTTTCCGATACGCACAGTTTCCTGATGTCATAGATATACAAAAGTGAGTGAGTTGCAAATAAAAAGCAATCGAAATTAAGATGAAAAAAGTATAATTAACAACAACAACAACAACTATGACAATAATAATAATAATAATAATAATAATAATAATAATAATAATAATAATAATAATCGGCTGACCACAGAATAAAACTGAAAGAATGTGAAAAGAAGAATAAGTACTTCGACCTTGCTAGAGAATTGAAAAAACTATGGAACATGGATGTGACAATTATACCAATTGTAATTGGTGCGTTTAGTACAGTAACTAAAGGATTACTAAAGGGACTGGAGGACTTGGAAGTTGGCGGACGCGTGGAGACCATCCAAAGGCAGCATTATTGAGAACGGCCAGAATACTGAGAAAAGTCCTGGAGACTTGAGGAGACTTGCTGTCACTCAGACTCCAGTGAAAAACCATCAGCGTTAGCTGATGTGAAAAACTCTAATGAGTAAATAATAATGAAGAAGAAGAAGAAGAAGAAGAAGAAGAAGAAGAAGAAGAAGAAGAAGAAGAAGAATATGTTAACTAAAAACTTGTGCAAGAAAAATCTCGATGCAGAAGATGAAAATAAAAGGAATCAAATAAAATTAAAAAAAACCCAAAACTCAAAATAATGTGTATAGGAAATTCTTTGATTTGAAAATAGTTACAGTTCATAGTTTCGTTCTTTTTCTTTTTATAAAAAGACCCCCTTAAAAAAAAAAAAAAATAAAACAAAACATGAAATAAAAATTAATAATAAAAATTAACAGGGTATTTAATGCCAAATCCTGTTACACACACACACACACACACACACACACACACATGTATATATGCATGTATGTATACACACACACACACACACACACACACATGTAAGCTTCTTGGTAAGAATATATATATAAGTTGGCTAACCGTAGTCGAGGTTGACCCGAAGGTACTCTTTTTAATAGCTACTACACCAAAGAGTAGGCGAGGGCGTTACTTCTTTCTATGTATATATAACCTAGTATATATATTAAGACATGAATATTAGTATATATATATATATATATATATATATATATATATATATATATATATATATATATATATATATTATAGGTATCTTAGTAATATGTAGATGTAAAACAAGATAATTCTTTCATTAGAAAATATTTGACTACCACATTCTTACCCGGAAATATGGTTAAATATAACTCGATGACAAACTGTATATGGAGGTAATAACATCAAGGAGCTTTTTCTTCTTTTAAATACAATCAATTTAGACAAATGCTCCTTGATTCCGATATTTTTGGTTGTCACATCCACAACCTTTGTTATATTCACAACATTTCTTCAGGTGTCCGCCAGAATCGAAAACATTGTGGGAATTTCAAACTGTAATCTAAGGGGATAAATAGTTCTTTTTCCACAGTTCACACCGTTTGATCCTGCAATAGAATCTACGGCTTGCAGGTAAATAGATATAAATAGGCAAAGCTATCATCCACTAGTCTCGGTCAAAAGAATGAGAATTATCTATATTTTGGGGTTGAGGAAAAAAAAGCGTCCTGTTTAAAATTTCCTACAAGATGGATACCAAAAGAAACTTGTCAAGTTGAAAAATTGTGACTATAATAAGCAAGACGAAGATACTAGAATTGATCATTGTATAATAATGCTATTTACCAACCCCTCCGCTCGGGCAGGATATGACACATGGTCAGTTTTTAAGCGGAGTTTAACAGGTTTGAATTCAGATTTTTTCCTTCTCCTAGACTAGTTGCCTTACCAAGGCTGAAGAAAACAGTCTGTCCTACTATTTACCCATAGCTAGTGGGAGAATAATTGGATTCATACCTTTCCCAAGGGTATTAGTGCTATGGGAAATGCAATCAGTCTCGTCCAGGATTTGAACTCGTGTCGCCGTGTCCATTTCCTTCGATGATAACCATTACACCACGGGCACCTCCATTGTATAATAAAGGTATTTCAATATCATTCAAACAGAATTATATAATGTTTATTGATATACGAGATGTGTCTGAAAAATTGATATCATTTCGTATTATGACTTGACAAATTTTCGTTCAAATGACCTTCGATTTTAACAAAATCCGTAGAAACAACTCAAAATTCTATATTTAATCTTTAAATGCCTTTTATTTTCCACTGAATGGAATTTCTGCAAAGAAAAGAAAAAAGCATAAAACAGTCAAGATAGAATTTTGAGTAGTTTTTTTTCACTTGCTGTGAAAATTTGAAATCATTTGAACCTGAATTCGATAAATTATAAGTTTGGTTTGTTTGGGTTTTATGGCATTTCAATCTTTGTAGATTAGTTAATGTCAAATCCATTTTTATACAATTAAACAGTTCTATTTCAAACAATTCAGTTTAGCATAATTACTCATTTTAATTGTCAAAAACATGTCTATTTCAAGCTATTCAGTTTTGTCAAACAGTTCTAATTAAAAAAATTCAGTTTAGTTCAGTTAAATGTCAAAGGAGGTCTATTTCAAACAATTCAGTTTAGCATGCAAAAACAGTTCCATTTCAAACGATTCAGTTGAGCATAAGTAAGTTGTTTAAATATCAAAACGGTTCTGTTTCAAGCAATTCAGTTTAGCATAAGTACGCACTTTAGTTTTATTCAACCCATAGATAGGACCCTATTAAGTGCTACTACTCTTAGCCTGAGTGGATCTGGGAGCGTTCCCCAAAGCTCCAGAATTACTGGAACCTCACCATCAGATTGTTTAGCATCATAACTAGGACACTCGTTGAGCTGCTGTCAGTGTATTCTACAGTCTCAGCCGACTGGGCAAGTAAAATTATAAGATTACCAAATGATATCAATTTTTCCGAAACAAACTGTACATCTCAAATGATATGCACTTCTTTGAAACACTGTATACTTTTTTGAAAGTGTGATGTAAGTTTGTACTATGACCATATAATAATATTAAGGATTAAAAGACATTTTGATGTGTTCTCAGTTATCTCATACATATTTTCTTTGTCATAGTTGCAGTTCAAGCTTTACGATGCACATATGATGTTTCACTGAATGTAGACTGACTTAGCTTTTTAGGTACACATTTATTCACACGCAGTGGGAGTGCGTATGTAAGCATGTAGCTATTTATGAGCACCAGATTTGGTAAGGGTTCTTTTTTCAAATTCCTATTTCGTTCAGATATAGGGGTAAAAAATTACATCATCATTTACTGACCGTGGAGGGCGCATACCGTTGTGCAATGAAAGAAAACTCACCACCTAGACTAATTCGCTGGCGTGGCTTTGGATATAAATACATATATATATATATATATATATATATATATATATATAATATATATATATATATATATACACATGAGGATCGCTCAAAAAGATCTAAGCTTCGCTAAGATTTTAGATTCATCGCACACCTCTAACCTTTGAATGAGCATCACCTGCACAGAACTTAAGAACAAAGTTTGAATAAATTTTTCTATATTTATAAGAAGTGGTAATGTGTTGCCACCATAAAAATGTTCTATGGCTTTTCTTTCTTGGTGAGGCTTAGAAACTTTTGAACGATGCTTATATATATATATATATATATATATATATATATATATATATATGTATGTATATATATATATATATGAGGTGCATACGATAAGTTTCCAGACTTTTTTCGTATGGGCACTTTTATTGATAGTACACACATGAAACTCTAGTCCCCTTCCAAGTAATCTCCTCCGGCTACAATGTACTTGTTCTACCGTTCCAACAATTTCTAGAAGGCCCCATGGAAGTCCTCTTGCGTGAGCGTGTCAATGACCTTCGTCACAGCCTCTTTCATCTCATCAATTGTCTCATAACGACAGTCTCTGGGCTTAGGGAATAACCAAAAAGTCACAGGGAGCAAGGTCTGGACTATAGGGAAGGTAGGGAACTGTATTGATGCCTATCTTGCTCAAATAGTCTGTGACAAGGATGGAGTTGTGGACTGGCGCATTGTCCTACTGGAAATGCCACTGACTCGATTTGAAGAGTGCTGGCCTCTTCCCTAGGAATCTCTTCCTGAACTCCCTTAAAACCTCAACATAGTAACCCTAACCCTAACCCCCTAACCCTAACCGTTTGGCCAATCAACTCTGGTGTATTGACTTCCTTACTCCTCCCACACCTCTCATCATCCCTCACAGACTCCCTGTCTTCCTTGAATCTCTATGGCCACTCCAAAACTGATGCTCGATTCATGCAAGATGCTCGAAAAGCAGTCTGAAGCATTCCATACGTTTCTATGGCAGTTTTTCCAAGTTTGAAATTGAATTTTATTGCATATCATTCTTCTAAAGTGTCAAATTGCATTTTTGAAATTCACCAGCTGTGACAATTAGGCTTTAGTAGGGTGTATTCCAATTGCTGCTGTAGCTGTTGATTTGAACCTGAAATCATAAAAATTGGTCCGTCATTTCATTAGATGAATAGCAATAACAGCGAATTTTCAAGAGTCTACGACATTTCTAAATGCCCATACGAAAAAAGTCTGGAAACTTATCGTATGTACCTCTTATATATATATATATATATATGTGTGTGTGTGTGTATGTGTGTGTGTGTGTGTGTGTGTGTGTGTGTGTGTGTGTGTGTAATATCCGAAGGAAACAAATAAACTTAGCAATAAACTTAGGAAACCAATTCTCCAAAATAGGAAACCGCGGAGATTAAAAACAAAGAAAAGCAACACCAAAAATAACTCTCTTTAATATTGTGCCTACGCATGGACACACACATAAAAATACTTGAATATATAATATTGCACGGATGCTTAGCTTAGATCAATAATTAGAAAAAACTAACCTGGCGGATTATGAGATTGCAAATGCCCTTACCAGTATAGCTTTCTGCTCGACAAAGAAAAGTTGTATGATTATTTAATAATAAGTTATGGGCGCATACCTTGAGCATTAACTAGTCAGTCTGTTACGTAGACTAATTTATTATCGTTGGGTACTCCGTAACTGTAGTCTTCTGTATATATGTATATGTGTGTGTGTGTGTGTTGAATAAACAAATTGCTTGAAATCACTTTTACATGAATAAAAAAAAAGTTCTCGATATCACTGAGTAGATTATAATAAAAGCAGAAAGAATAAATTCATGCTAACTCTTCTATGGCAGTTTTATTACTACGTGTTTCATGTACTTTAAAAGTATACAATGAGGACTTGCCAATATATATATATATATATATATATATATATATATATATATATATATATATATATATATATATATATATATATAATGGGAACACTATGGGAATAGCCTATATGTATATACATGTATGTACATACAATAGAAAAACATTATTCTCTCTCTCTTACTTTCTCTCTATCTCCAAACACACACACACACGCACACACACACACACACACATATATATATATATATATATATATATATATATATATATATATATATGCAGACATTTCAATAAGGCCACTTTCAGGTGAAATGATTATTAGCTAGCTACTATCATGAGTTTAAATTATTGTGGAGATTACAAACATTTCAAATATTGATTAAGCGAGGTGGCTTTCCTTATTTGGAAGATTTGAGTAACATTGGCCCAGCGGTTAGAGTGTTCGCGAATGGCCGGGAGACCTGGGTTCAATCCCAGGTCGAGTCATACCAAAGACTTTAAAAATGGAACTTGATACCACCTTGCTTAACACTCAGCATTATAAGGTACGGTTCAAGGGTAAAGTGGAGCAATCCTGGGAATGGAGTAGCGCCCTCCCCTACACCTTGTGTAGTAGCTATCGAAAAGGGAGCCTTCGGGTCACCCTCGACTATGGTCGCCAACTTTTACTTTACTTATTTAATTTAGTATCCTACAAGATAAGCCTGCCTTATGACTGTAGTTGCATATTACTCTCAGATACGAGAAGTCAGTGTTCGTGTCCATGTCAAAATTTTGTATGCTGATTTTCAAGGCAAACAGGTCTTTTCCACTTGGAAGATTAGCATCGATCTTCCTGTGCCTTATATTTCTCAATTCAGATCACAGGATAAAAATAAAAGAGAACGAAAAAATACCAGGACTTCACTCGGGAGCTGAAGAATCTGTTCAACATAATCGTTAGATTTTTGCCAATAATGACTCGGATAAACGCATACTCAGACATACTCGGCCAAACGCACACAAGAGACGAGATTTGGGGAATTGGAAATTCGAAGAAGAAGTGAGAATTTCTAAATCCTTGCTGGAGGTGGTGGAATATCCAAGGAGGATATAGATAATCGGAAAAGAGTTGAACGTGAAAACCCGAGTTGTCCATGACTGAAAGTTTATTTAAGACACTTGCAAATAAAGCAAAGTGCAAGACGGTAGGAAAAAATAAAAACCTTAGAATAGAAAACTTATAAAGATAGCTTCTTGAGAGAAGTTCTTTTTACAAGTTTTGGAATATAAAAGTAACATTGGTAACTATTATACCACAGGAATTGTAAAAATTGTTTAAAGATCTTTTAAAAATGTTGTTAATGTGACCCCCGCTACCCCCTCCCCCCAAAAAAACAAACAACGTGGAAATAATTTTAATATCAATACTAGTGAAGATAACATTGAAACCAGAGAAGTACCGACGAAAATTATTATGAGTTCGATCCTCACAGAGTGTCCAATACTTCTAACCTTGTTCTAAACTAAGGTAAAGTTAGCAGACTTGATCATCATTATTATCACCATCAAAACAATATCAGCAATAACAATAGAAGAAGAAGAAGAAGAAGAAATATATATATATATATATATATATAGAGAGAGAGAGAGAGAGCGAGATAACATGTTGTTCTCATTGCTGACGAGATTCTAACGCTTCCAAAATTGTTTATAAAGAGATTCTAAGAAGTTGAGATTCGAAGAATTAAAACACTCTAGACGAAAACAGCTATTGAAGAGGCTTTGCTGTCTCTTAGTCTTCAGAATGAGGAAGACAGAAAAAAGAAAGAAGAAAACAAAAAGAAATAAAAAACAAAAAGACAACTCCCCCCACCAAAATAAAAAAAAAGTAAACAAAAAAGACATAAACAAAAAACAAGAAGCAAAAAAAAAAAATATATATATATCCCAAAAAACAAAAAAAAAATCCAAATAAACCCACAAAACCCCACAAAAAACAAACAAACAAAAAAAAAACACTAGAAAACAAAAAAGACAAACACAAAAAAGCAAAAGCAAAACGAAAAAAAAAAAAAAAAAAAAGAAGACTGATAAGAACAGCCAGTTACAACGATAGCAATAAAAATAACTTAGAGACAAATAGAAAAGCAACAATCACAAAATCTAGAAAAGAAAAAACCAAATTGTATGGTTACTTTCATCGACAAAAGAAGGGAATTGCACACGAGATGACCTGGACATGGCTGAGAAGAGGAAACCTCAAGAGAGAAACTGAATCACTTTTTATAACATCACAAAATAGCACCATAGAAACGAATAATGCCTGAGTAAAAATTTTCTAAAAGCAGAAAACCAGCAAGAGTAGTTGTGGGGTGATACAAATGAAGCAATTAATCATATAAGTGAATGCAGCAAACTGACACAAAGGGAATACAAGTGTAGGTATGACTGGGTGGGAAAGGCGACACCATGGGAATTCGACAAGTGATTAAAATTTGACGATACTACCTAATGGTATATGCACAAACCAGAATCAGTCCTAGAGAATGAGATATATTACATTCTCTGGGACGTTGAGAATACAAAGGATCACTCAATCCCGACCTAAAGACCCTACCTAGTATTAATTTACGAGACCTAGTGATAATTAATTAGAAGAAAAGAACTTGTCATCTAATGGATTTTGCCGTTCAAACTGAGCATAAAGTGAAAATAAAAGTAAACGAAAACGAAAACGAAAAGATGGACATATACTTGGATCTCGCTAGAGAAGGAACTGTGGAACATGAGGGTCACAGTTATACAAATTGGAGTTGGTACCGGTAAAATGGTCCCCGAAATATATAAATTAATAAATTAATAAATAGATAAATAAAAACAAAAACAAAAAAACAAAATTAGGAAGTGGAGAGCAGCATTGTTAAAATCAGCCGGAATACTTAGGAGAGTCCTGGTGATCAGAGGAGACTTGTTGTCACATAGACATCTGTGAAAACCCGTTAGTTTGAATTAGTGTGAAAAAATTCATCAGGCGTAAAATAAAAAAAAAAGAAGAATGTGTTTTTGGAGTTGATAAATATCTTCAGTCTGATCATCGAAAATTAAAATCAGGAAATCCGAGAATAATTTGTGCATTGGTTAACTTTACCACGGTGATTCATATAGAACTACTACTACTACTACTACTACTACTTTTTTTTCTTTCTTTTTTTTGCACATTTATCTATTGATGAAAACCTTTAGTTTTTGTGTTCCATTTTTTAAAGTCAAAAGTCAATATGGTAATTTCCTGGTATTTGTAAAGATTATTTCCTCTCTCTGACCATTTTGAAGACTTTCCATTTTACTCTGATATTCTTGTCTCTTGTCTAGGATTCTCGCAATTTTTTAAAACTTCTTTTTTTTTTATCATCATCCAATATAATTCAATCAATCTTGGATTTTCGTTGTTTTTCAGAAAAAACAAAACAAAAAACAAACAAACAAACACAAGTCACAGCTTTTGTGGAACATGAGAGACTGAAAGAAAATTTGTCTCAGCGAAAGTTAATAAAGCAAGGTTTATTTATTTATTTATTCATTTATTTATTTATTCATTTGTTTATTGTAAGAACTTTCTCTTATTCTTAACCGTTTTATCTTTCTACTTCGTTTTTTCTGAGCATTTAAAAACCTTTTTATTTTATCTTATTTTATTTTATTTTAAGAGTGTTACCGCGTCTACCTCGAAGTGGTTTATAAGCAAAAGGGAAGTAGACAAGTCCATGGACTGAAAAGACGAACACTCGATAAAAACTTAGCCGAACAAAGTTTATAACTCAACGACAAACACATAAGTATCTACAGAAATACTTTCACACGTTTACGTGTAACAACGTATATGCTCATTTACATAAAATCTCTCTCTCTCTCTCTCTCTCTCACACACACACACACACACACAGCAAGACAACATTAATTCTATCTCTCTCCCTCTCTAACTCATCATCCCCACCTCTCTCTCACTCCCTATCTCTATTTTTTTTGGCTCATTAATTCTGATAGAAAGACTGATGAAAATTTCAGACATATATTTATACACAAATTCGACGAAGATCAGTCACGCGATTTTCATGTAATTTGGAACCCAATCAGAGTGCACTTAACCATGTATGTACGGACAGGCACTCTCCTGAGAGATTACTCAGTCGGCAGTGAGCCAGCCTTAAGTGAACTTGCCTGTTGTATTACCGTGACACCCATCATGGAAATGTGTCTGCCTCATCAAGTGCATTTTTTTACAAAGCATCTCATCAATTAGGAATATCAATTTCCCAAAATATTTGGCTGCCTTCGATTTCTGACTTATCCCAACATTAAATTCGTTGTTGAAAGGGAGATCTCAAACCGCGGACAAGACCAGGCAGCTGATGACGATCCCGAAAGATGATATATGTATTGTATGGTTTGAAATATTTATCTATCGAATCCTAATGATTATCAAACACGTCAATTTGATCTATAGATGGGACCCTAACAAGAGATAAAGCTTCCTGTCAAAATGAACCTGGGGATAATAAGAATTAAGTGATTCTACAGTCCCCCTCCCCAGCCCAGTCGGCTGGGGTTATAGAATACACCGACTTCATCTCTGCAGAGGTGTAAGATCCCGCCTCAATGAGTACCCTGGATATGATACCAAACTTCATCTGACAGTGACTCTTCAGTCCAGTAGCTTAGGAGAATGTGGAGTACGCCTTAATTGCCATTACTGCCAGATCCACTTTGACTCGGAGTGGTAGTACCTGTTAAGGTTCCATCTCTGGGTAAGATAGAACTGATTAACCATTTAACTGTGTACAAACAAATGACTGAAATCAAATTGAATTGTTAGTGTTTTATAGCAATACTTGAAACTATTTAACTGTGTGCAAATAAAACTATTAATGTTTGATGGCAATAGTTGAAACTATTTAACAGTGTGCAAACAAATGACTAATATGAAATAAGATTATTCGTGTTAGATAGGAATACTTGAAAACATTTTAGATTGTTTGCAATACTTGAAAGAATTTAACCGTGGGCAAACAAATGAGCACTGGCTTGTTTAAAATCTTACCTTTAGACTATTCGTTTAGTGATCATATATATTCAATATATATATACGTGGTATATTCAATAAGTTTCCAGACTTTTTTGTACAGGCATTTAAAATTGTAGACTCTTGAAAATTCACTATGTTATTGCTATACATCTTATGAGATGACTGACCAATGTTGAGGATTTCAGGTTCAAATCAATAGCTACAGCAGCAAATGAAATACACCCTACTAAAGCTTGATTGTCACAGCTGGTGAATTTCAAAATAGCAAGGACACTTTAGAAGAACGATATGCAATTAAATTGTGTTTTAAACTTGGAAAAACTTCCACAGAAACGTATGGAATGCTTCACACTGCTTTTGGAGCATCTTGCATGAATCGAGCATCAGTTTTTGAGAGGCATAAGAGATTCAAGGAAGGCACGGAGTCTGTGAGGGATGATGAGAGGTGTGGGAGGAGTAAGGAAGTCAATACACCAGAGTTGATTGGCCAAACGGTTAGGGTTACTATGTTGAGGTTTTAAGGGAGTTCAGGAAGAGATTCCTAGGGAAGAGGCCAACAATCTTCAAATCGGGTCAGTGGCATTTGCACCAGGACAATGCACCAGTCTACAACTCCATCCTTGTCACAGACTATTTGACCAAGATGGGCATCAAGACAGTTCCTCAGCCTCCCTGTAGTCGAGACCTTGGTCCCTGTGACTTTTGGTTATTCCCTAAGCTCAGAGGTTGTCGTTATGAGACAACTGAGGAGATGAAAGAGGCTGTGACGAAGGTCATTGACACGCTCAGACAAGAGGACTTCCATGGGGCCTTCCAGAAGTTGGAAGTTGTTGGAACGGTACAACAAGTACATTGCAGCCGGAGGAGATTACTTCGAAGGGGACGAGAGTTTCATATGTGTACTATCAATAAAAGTGCCCACACGAAAAAAGTCTGGAAACTTATTTAATGATCCTCGTATGTATAAACAGGATTTGGCTTTAAATAACGTAAAAGGAGTGATATGCCATTAAAAAGTTGTATTGTATATTTGTGACCATATGAGCGTATGTCAACGTCCCTTACTTCGTGTACTTCTGGGAAATAAGTTTGTTTCGGTATCTTTGTTTAATGTGGGTTATTTAATGCAAAAGCCATCCTGGTAGAAGAACATTAGTGTCACTACTTAACCGATAACTGGGAGCATGAAGAGGTTCATACCTTTCCCATTAGTATTAGTCCGAAGGTGAATGTAATAGCACGATGGGAACTCGAACTCGCTTACTACGATGTCGTTAGCCACTGCGCCACAGGGATCCCTTCCTCGGACAATTTATCTTTAAAAAACATCTGTCTTGCGCTCTTCACTTCTTTCTATCAAGAGAACGAAAAAAAAAAAAAAAACAATTTGCCAGGTTTGGATTCTTTGTTTAATGGCATATCTACCTGTAATATAATGGCCGAGGGATTTCGTTTTATGCCTTTAGGCTGAGAACCTTTCGGCTCAGTCCATGGGTTACTTAGGTGCAACATTAATGCAGGTGTTCACGCGCGGGCGTGCGGAGCCGACGTGTCACTCAGAGATGTCACAGTAGCCCAGATGGGAAACGAGGCTACAGAGTGCGGGTGATGACATGCACCGGAAGCGCGTGAAGGATTTGGGGGATTTTGAAAAAGTCAGTTAGTTGAATTGAGTCTTAACGTCCGAAGTAGAAAGGTGACTTTCGCTTGCTCGCCGAGGCCTTGGGCAGGTGTCGCACGAGATAGGGGGAGGGGGGCAGATGAAAAAGCCAGAATAGAAAGAATGTTTATCTCTCTCCTTATGTCGAAGAACCTTTAAACTCAAAGGTAATAAAAAGTTTCGTACCTGAACTAAGAAGTCGTAAGTGTTTTTCGTGTTTCGAGATTCCTATGTTCTACGTATATATATATATGAACATTAGATGTCCATTTCGCGTAGCCATATCTGGCTATGTAACATACCTTTGTGGGTTATTTAATGCCAAATCCATCCTTGTAGAAGAATACATAGCTGGGGGCATAAGGAGGCTCATATCTTTCCAAATAGTATTAGTCCGAAAATGAACGGAATAGCGCGACTGGAATTCCAACTTACTTTGAGACTGTAGTCGAGCCATAACGCCACGGAGACTCAACACATTTTTGTCAGAGTTTCATAAAATTTTACTCGAAAAATGAATATTAGAAATACTGTACATTCGGTGTATTTAGTTAGTGATCGAGGGTGACCCTAAGTCTCCCTTTTCAATAGCTACAATACCGAAGTGAAGGGGATGGCGTAACTCCATTCCTTAGATTGCTCCACTTTACCCTTGATCTACACCTTATAGTGCTGAGTGTTAAGCAAGGCGGAATCAAGTACCATTTTTTGAGTTTTTAGTACGACACTACCTGGGATTGAACCCCGGTCTCCCGTACCATTCGTCGACTCTAATTTTGTGGATATTAAATAGTTTATGACATGCCTCGTGTATTGATTGATCACGGATTTTGATTCTAATGGAACAATAATTTAGTAATTTAGATATTTTGGTGTTTGCTCTGATGAATCGGGAGGTCTATTTTATCAACAGTGTCAATACTTAACAGAATCCAGAAACAATAGGAGATTCTTGTTAGTCAGAGCTTCTCAAACTTTGTGACTAAATTTGATTTTTATCGACCCAAAATTAATCAATTAAATATTAAATTACCAGACATTACCAAATCTATCAGTGTTTAATAGTATCCTGGATTTGACACTAAAGTACATATGATAGTGAGGCTCTAGTCTTTTGGGAATGTGGAATACTCTGTCATTACCATGGTTCTCAAATCCGGAGGTATTTGTAGTAATTGTTAGGGTCCCATCTATGAGTCAAATAGAACTGTTTTATCATTTAATAAGGATTATTATTATTATTATTATTAGTTATTTGGGACTCTATAGTTGTGTGCAAATTTTTCAAGTTAGATATGAATACTTGATAAATAAAATAATTAGTGTTAGATAGCATGAAACCATTTGACTCTGTGCAAAAAATGAGATCTAATTTCTTTAAAGATAAAATTACCTACATATGATTTGCTTATATATATATATATATATATATATATATATATATTTCATTGAACATAATAGACATTTTCTGTCAACATATTTTCTTCTGGATCCGTTCGTATTCCCGTATTGCTTTTATCGTATTCGGCGGGAATTTATTTATGTATTGTCCCTAGTTGTATGTATCCCTAGTACTTTCTGCCCGACTTTGGGCCATCATCAGGGGAGGATCTATTATAAAAGTGATGTAACTTTTGTTTTTGCATATTACTATGTAAGAGCGTCTTTACCGTTGAGGATTATAGTAAACGGATCCAAAAGAAAATATGTAGACAGAAAATGTCTATCATGTTTAATAAAATTTGTATTTACGAAGAAATGCTGCCAATATATATATATATATATATATATATATATATATATATATATATATATATATATAATTGAGAAACAAGGAAATAAATGAATATATTCCATTATGAATTTATTTCATCCGTCATCGATGGACTCTTCAAATACACCTAAAGAGTCCATCAATAACTGATTAAATAAATTCATAATGGAATATACTTATGGATTTTCTTGTTTCCTAATAATATTTTGCCCAGCATAAGCTTATCTATATCTCTCTCCATATATTATAAACTTTACATTGTAGGTTTTTAGCCCGTACGCTTTCAAGGATTCTACGGATAGTCAATATTTGTGAGGTCGTGGATCTATTTCTTCGGAAGCCATTTTGGTTCTTCCTAAGAATGTGGTCAATTTTGGGTTCTATGCGGTTTCGTAGTAGGGCATTGTATATTTTAGCCGCTATGGATGTAAGTGTTATACTTCGGTAGTTCTTGGCTAATCCGAGGTCGCCTTTTTCGGGAAAGGGAGGATGCATCCCTTAATCCACCTGTCGATCGGATTTTGATTATAAACTGTGTTAGAGTGTCAGAGCTGTATGTCGTCGAATTGTCTGGGCTTCCATACTTCTGGGGGAATTTCATCAAGCCCTGCGACTTTCCTATTTTAAATTTTTCTAAGTACTGAGTCGAGTTCTTCTAGAATAAACAGTCCTAGTTTAATGTCTAATTGCTTACTAATAATTCTCGTGATTGGTTCATGTTACTACTGTAGTGAACTTAATTCTCGTTGAGTGCTCTACATTTGTGGCCTTGAGCCAGATTAAGCCAAAATTCGTCAGCTTAACAAACTATTCCTGCAGACATTAGTATGGTTGTATATTTTTACCCAACCTCTCTTCCACGGGCAAGACGCGAGATAAACTTTATTTTTTTAAGTGGAGTGAAGCTGGTTTAAGTTCCGGGTTTTTCTTCTAGATTGGTTGCGTAACCAAGGTTGAAAAAACCTTGTCTACTCTACTATTTATCCATAGATAGTGGGAGGGTATTACAACAGTTGGATTCATGCCTTTCCCAAGGGCATTAGCACAGAGTGAGATGCAAATTGCTCACCTATTCCATTTTTTATGACGGTAACATATGGTCGTAAAAAATGGAACCGGCGACCTGAATTTAAATCCTGGACGTGGCCGTTTGCTAAGTGTGCCGCCAATACAGTCGTAAGTTTGACTCTCACCGAGTGCCTCTCAACTGTAGTCTTATGAAAGGCTGAACTTAATTGATATCTCTAGATTTAAGAACCCATAGACAATTGAATGACAATGGGTTAGCAGAAAAGGACGTATACATACAATACAGTTACTGAGAAAAACTCCCCCTAAAAATATTTGTTGTCTCTAGGCAGTCATTCATGCAATCTCGTTCCCCTAAGAAACATTAAGTATACATTTTCTGGCGTACTATTTTCATATTCTTCTTTTTTTTTTCTGGTACTGTTTTTATGTTCTTCTCATAGTCATAAACTAGAGTGAACTCAATCCAAAAGCACTTTCTAATGGACTCCTAACTGTTATTGTGCTATCGTTTGCATGCATATCCAACCTCTTTGTAATTAATACAAAGACCCGTCTGATAGACTTAAATAAAACGCGGCAAGATACACTATTAACATATAAAGACAAAGGGCACCGCACGTGGTGTAATGGTTGGCAAAGTAGATTTGCAAACCATTAGTAGCGAGTTCGATTCTCACTGAATGCCTCATACTTCTGGCTTTGTGCCAAACCCAATCTCAACTTAGAAAACAATATAAAAATAAAAAAGCATCTCATGTGGAGTAATGGTTAGCAAATTAGCTTAGCAGACTATAAGTAGTGAGTTCGATTTTCACTGGATACTTCATATTTCCGGCCTTGTGCCACTTCCAATCTCAACTTAGTAAACAACCACATGAAAACAAAGGAACCTCACATCGAATAATTTGTAGCAAACCATAGGGCATCCCTTGGCCTCGTGCTACATCTGAGCTCAGCTTAGCAGATAATTACATGAAACAAAACACAAGCTTGAATGGTTTTGATATTTGACATGCTTAGCTTAGTATGGCCCAAAGAAAAATGATTTTGGGTCATTTTTCCAAATGGGAGAGATCTACCTAGAAAATCACTGTTCGAAAGTATTGCTTTTACCTTAACAGAAACAGCAACTCCAACGTTGGGAAATCCAAAACTTTTTTCTTTGTTTTTGGCTAAGAGGCAGTGTTTATAGATCAGCGAGACTCTGGATTTCTTTCTGTCTCTGTCTCTGTCTCTCTCTTTCTCTCTCCTTGTCCTTTTCTTTTCTCATTCTTTTCGTCTCATTTCCATTGGTCTTCCTTTTCTTTTTTCTTCTTTTCTCTTGTTTTTTTTCTCCCTTTTTCTCGTTTCTTATCTCTTCTTTTTCTTCTTTTTATCCTCTTTTTTCATCCGTAGTCTGTCCTGTTTTCTTTCTTTCCATCTTCCTTTCTGTCATTTTTTATTTCATCTTTTTTTTTGTTAAGGAGCAATGAAGTACATTCCAGTTATATTTGAAACTTTCCAAAATACTTACAAAACAAAATTTTACTCCCTTCCCATTTTTAGAATTCATCACAGACTCTCTCTCTCTCTCTCTCTCTCTCTCTCTCTCTCTCTCTCTCTCTCCCTCTCATTTAAAACAGTAAGAAAATCAAATTAGTGAAATCTTTGCAAAAATGAAATGCTATTTCTTCCAAGCAGCGGTCGTCTCGATACTGCTATATGGATGCACTACTTGGACGCTAACTAAACGGCTGGAGAAAAAGCTCGACGGCAACTACACAAGAATGCTGCGAGCAATATTGAACAAGGCTTGGAGGCAACACCCCACAAAACACTAACTGTACGGCCACCAACCTCCCATCACGAAAACTATCAAAGTTAGACGAACCAGACATGCAGGACACTGCTGGAGAAGCAGGGACGAGCTCATAAGTGATGTACGCCTATGGACCCCCTCATATGCCTGAGCAAAAGCAGGACGACCAGCTCGAACCTACATACAGTAGCTCTGTGAGGATACGGGATGTAGCCCTGAGGATCTGCCAGAAGCGATGAACGATAGGGAGGAGTGGCGAGAGAGGGTCAGGGATATCTATGCGGGCGGCACGACATGATGATGATGATGACGTTTTCTATTTGGAGCGTCTTCTTCACCTGCAAAAAAAAAAAACAGAAACAAAACCAAAAACAAAAAAAAACCCTAAAAAAACACGGTACCAAGTGTGGAAGAAACGACCCAGGCATGTGCAAATTAAACTTCTTCAAGGTGAATAAAAGACAAAAGAATAGAATTGTTCGCCCCAAAATAATTCATTCGCAAAAATGGAGTTGTAGGTAAAATGGATCTTTGGTACTTTGGCAATTCCCTTTACTTCTCTCTATTTCTCTCTGACTTAGTCTCGCACATACATACAGTTTGAGAGAGAGAGAGAGAGAGAGAGAGAGAGAGAGAGAGAGAGAGAGAGAGAGAGATGGACTATTGAAAAACAGAGAGAAAGAGAGAGATTAACAATTGAGAAGGAAATACATATATGTGTGTGAGTGAGAGAGAGAGAGAGATAGATAGAGAGAGAGATCGTCTATTGATAAAAGAGAGAAAGAGAGAGATTAACAATTGAGAAGGATATACATATGTGTGTGTGAAAGAGAGAGAGAGAGAGAGAGAGAGAGAGAGAGAGAGAGAGTGTGTGTGTGTGTGTGTGTGTGTGTGTGTTTATAATGAATTCTTTTAATAGTATGAGAGTAAAACCTTGTTCTGTAAATATCATGGGAGATTTCAAATCTAACTGGAATGCACTTCATTGCTCCTTGACAAAAAAAGCGATAAAATAAAAAATTACTGTAAAAAATGGAAGAGAGAAAGGAAGAGGAGAGCTAGAAAGAAAGAAAATACGACAGACTACAGATTGGAAATGAGTAGAAAAAGAGAAGGAGAAAAAGAGATAAGAAAGGAGAAAGAGAGAGAAAAAGGAAGAGGAAAGAAAAGAAAAGAAGACAGAAAGGAAAAGGGAAGAAAAGAACGAGAAAAGAAAAAGGGGCAAAGAAGAATGAGGAAAGAAAAGGAAAAGCAGAAAGAGAGAGAGAGAAAGTGAGAGGGGGAAGGAGGAAGAGAGAGAGAGAGAGAGAGAGAGAGAAAAGAAGAGGTAACAGATAAGAAAAGAAAAGAGAAAAAGAAGTGGATGACGACTGGAAAAGTGGAGGAAAAGGAAAAGATAAGGAGAGGACAATAATTGGAAAAAGAAGAGGGAAAGCCAAGGAAAATGTGAGAGAGAAGAAATGGAATGGATTTAAGTGAAACTTTTGATAAGAGAAGAAATAAAGAATAGCATGTGAGAACCCGCATTATTATTTATGAATTGTTTACAGATGAATACTGCAATATTTTTTTGCGTCAAAGACGTTTCACTCTTGAAGACATTACCACCAAACAATTCTGATTGGCTAAATTTTCGAAAAATAGAAAAATAGAAATAAAAACGAGACCATAGCGCTGCCATTAAACTTCAGCCTGTAAGACCTCCTCCTCCCAGCCGAATGCGTTTTTTTAGTGCATAATTTAGTGTCTTTGACAAAAGGAAAGAAATGTGAGCTGTACTTGGCTTAACCAATTTTGGACAAAAAAATCGTCTTTTTTTACGGGAGTGTATGTAATCCAAATCTTTTGGTAGCAGGGTGTGACAGTCATTAACTCCGGAAACTGAAACCTTTTCCGCAATTCGAACACATCGTATGAGTATGTAGCAACTCTTCACAATTGTACATATGTACTATAACCACAATTAACGCTAGATACGCGAATATGGCCATGTGCGAAATGGACATATAATGTTCATAACGATAGAACATCTAAAGAACATAGGAATCTCGAAATTCGAAAACGCGTAACGACTTCTTGTTCAGATACGAAACCTTTTTATTAACTTTGAGTTAAAGGTTTCGACATAAGGAGGAGAGACACAATCTTCTATGTTGTCTTATTCATTTGGCCCCCATCTCGGGCGGCCCCCACAGGGCACAAGTTCGCCTCGCGTCTGCGAGCTCCAAAAGTCGATCCTTCTCGTTTGGCGTCTAGTACTCAACTCTCTAACCTTCTTCAAATCTCCCACAAACCTCTGCGCGCTTCCGGTACGTGACGTCACCCGCACCTTGTCACCCCGTTCCGTCATCTCGGGCTATTGCGACATCTCTGAGTGGCACGTCCGCCCCCCGCGCGCGTTACCACCTACATCAAGGTTTGCACTTAACTAACCCATGTGCTGAGTCGAAAGGTTCTCAGCCTAACTAAACTCAAAGGCATGAACCGAAATCCCTTGGCCATTACGTTACACATGTACACACAAGATGACGTATTTATTCCACGATAATATATATATATGTATATATGGTGCGGAAGCAAAAATTGGGAATATTCTAATATAGTAATAAACGACTCTATGATAATACAAGATTAATTTTTGTTCTAAAAAATAAACAACAAAATAAGAAAATAGACGCAAAACAGTAAACTTACACAATATGGCCGCTATTTTTTTCAATTATTGTATCAACCCAGCCGTCGAAAGGATTTGCATGTTTTCTTCAGACATCTTATTTCACTCCTCCTCAATAATAGTCTTAAGCGAACAAATATTTGGATGGGATGTTGCTTTTGTTTTGTTTGCTAAAACGTCCCATAGAGCGTAATCAAGGGATTTAAGGTTTGGGCTTGATGGGGGTCATAAAGAAACTCCAATTATCACGAATATTTCTTTTACTTAGTTTCGGCAAATCAAAAAATTGTTTGTCATTTCTTTTCTTGTCCACTCATATTAGCCTGAATTTTAATGAAAAAGTGCTTGAATGATAATAGAAATAATCATAAAAATTTAGATTTATCATGGTTTAAAAAAAAATTATTCCATATTTTGCTTCCACACCCTGTGTGTATATATACGAGGATCATTTAATAAGTTTCCAGACTTTTTTCGGATGGGCACTTTTATTGATAGTACACACATGAAACTCTAGTCCCCTTCGAAGTAACCTCCTCCGGCTGCAATGCACTTGTACCGTTTCAACAACTTCTGCAGGTCTCCATGGAAGTCTTCTTCTGTCAGCGAGTCAATGACCTTTGTCACAACAAGGGTGTCCTCGTGGTGTAATGGTTAAAGCGATGAACTGCGGAATCGTAGTACGCGAGTTCGTACTCCAGTCGCGCTATTACGTTCACTTTCGGGCAAATACCCTTGGGAAAGGTATGAACCCCCTTATTCTCCCTCCAGCTATGGGTAAATAGTAGGACGGACTAGGTTCTTCAGCCTTGGTGAGGCAACTAGTCTAGGAGAAGGAAAACTCTGAATTCAAACCTGTTAAACTCCGCTTAAAAACTGACCTTGTGTCATATCCTGCCCGAGCGGAGGGGTTGGTAAATAGTACCTTTGTCACAACCTCTTTCATCTCCTCAATTGTCTCATAATGACAGCTTCTGAGCTTAAGGAATAACCAAAAGTCACAGGGAGCAAGGTCTGGACTATAGGGACGGGGAAGAACTGTGTTGATGCCCATCTTGGTCAAATAGTCTGTGACAAGGATGGAGTTGTGGACTGGTTCATTGTCCTGGTAGAAATGCCACTGACTCGTTTTGAAGTTTGCTGGCCTCTTCCCTAGGAATCTCTTCCTGAACTCCCTTAAAACCTCAACAAAGTAACGCTAACGCTTACCCTTTGGCCAATCAACTCTGGTGTATTGACTTACTTACTCCTCTCCCACCTTTCATCATCCCTCACAGACTCCCTGCCTTCATTGAATCTCTTATGCCACTCCAAAACTGATGCTCGATTCATGCAAGATGTTCCAAAAGCAGTCTGAAGCATTCCATACGTTTCTGTAGCATTTTTCCAAGTTTAAAACTGAATTGTATTGCATATCGTTCTTCTAAAGTGTCATCAGGCAGCGGTCGTGTCGATATTGCTGTATAGATGCACCACTTGGACGCAAACAAAACGGATGGAGAAGAAGCTAAACGGCAATTACACAAGAATGTTGAGAGCCATATTGAATAAGTCCTGGCGCCAACACCCCACAAAACACCAACTATACGGCCACCTGTCGCCCATCTCGAAAACTATCAAAGTTAGACAAACCAGACCCGCAGGACACTGCTGGAGAAGCATAGATGAGCTCATAAGTGATGTACTCCTATGGACCTCTACATATGGCTGAGCAAAAGCAGGACGACCAGCTAGAACATACATACAGCAGCTCTGTGGGGATACGGGATGGAGCCTTGAAGACCTGCCTGAGGCGATGAACGATAGGGAAAAGTGGCGAGAGAGGGTTAGGGATATCCGTGCTAGCGGCACGACATGATGATGATGATGATGAACGTGTCTTCACGTCCAGATAGCATTTTTGAAATTCACCATTAGGTTTTAGCAGGGTGTATTCCAATTGCTGCTGTAGCTGTTCATTTGAAATCCTAAAAATTGGGCAGTCATCTCATAAGATGTATAGCAATAACATAGTGAATTTTCAAGAGTCTACGACAATTTTAAATGCCTGTAGAAAAAAAAGAGTCTGGAAACATATTGAAGGCTCCACGTATATATATATATATATATATATATATATATATATATATATATATGTGTGCATGTTTGGTTCATGAATAGATGTGTACACGATACGTTTTCAAACGGAAAATTCCAAATTTTGTTAGAAGGCTTCATCCAAGTGAAATAAGGTTTGGTTTCTTTGTTTAATGGTATATCAACCTTCATAGATTATTTAGTGCCGAACCCATAGCTGAGACGATGAAGAAGTTTATATTTTTCAAAAACGTATTAGAAAGGGAAAGTAAAAGAGCTACTGGAGTTTGAACTCCCTTACTACGATGTCGCAATTCTGCACGTTAGCCGCTGCCCTACAGGGACCTCTTCCTCTGATGAATTATCTTTAATTAATTCATCTTCACATTTTTCTGACTGAAGAACGAAAACATTTTTGTCAGGTTTGGTTTCTTTGTTTAATGGCATATCTACCTTAGAGGGTTATTTATTGCCAAAGCCATCCGTGTCGAAGAACATTTGATACTATTTGACTCATAGCTTGGAAAAGGAGAAGATGGTTCATGCCTTTTCCAAGATTATTTGTTTGCATATGAATGTAATAGTATGACTTTAGTTTGAACTCGCTTACTTTGGTGTCGTAGCCCATCACCTTAACCACTACGCCATTTGCATTCCCCTGCCCCCGGAGGAAATAAATGAATATACTTCCAGGGAAGCCGTTTCTTCAGGCACCACTAGCCTCCTCGTTTAAAAGAGGTAGTGCCGGGTTTATTGTTTGATGTCCCCACTCCTAAAATTAAATAATAGACAATAGGAATACCGATTGAGCGAAGTTATCTTTGGCCTGCCAATCGCTCACAGTAGGATATCCGTTTTTTTGCATAACAACGTGTCAAACTTACCAATAGTGGGACGGAGAAAGGTAAATAAAATCATACATGATATGATATGCCATTAAAACCAAACAAAACTCACTCTCTGTCTGTCTTTCTCTCTGGAAAGGTATAAATCTCCTTATCCTCCCAGTTATGGGCCAAATATCACATCTGCTGTTCTTTTACAAAGACGACTTTGGCATTAAATAACCGACAAGGGTTGATATGCCATTAAAACTAAACAAAACTCTCTCTTAAATTGAGGGTTTCTCGAGTTGAGAGTTTTGGCGTGGAATTTTGGCCGGAATAAAACGTCTTTGGAGTTTTATTTTCTTTATAACTAGGAAGACTTTTCCATCTGAAATTTTTATTGACCCAAAATAGTCAAGCAAAATGTATTCTTTAACCTTTGCTACAGCAATCAACATATGAAAGAAAATATTCTTAATTCAAAATTCGCTTTCTGTCCATATTAAAGTGGTTGTGTAAATATATACAATTTTAGGTTTGATTGGTTGAGTTTTATGGCATATCAACCCTTCTATGTTATTTAATGCTAAATTCATTTTCATACAAATAAACAGTTCTATTTCAAACAATTCAGTTTAGCATGAGTCCACAGTTCAATTGTCAAAAACATTTCTATTTCAAGCTATTCAGTTTAGTCATTTTTAATTCAAACAATTTAGTTTAGTATAAGAATAGTTTTTGTTTACAAATAGTTCAGTTTAGCATAGTACAGTTTCAATGTCAAAACAGTTCTATTTCAAACAATTCAGTTTAGTATCAGTACGCAGTTTAAATGTCAAAACTTCTATTTCGAGCAATTCAATTTAGCATAAATACGGGGGTTTAAATGCAAAACCTCGAAACTACGGTTGAATTCTATTTGACCTATAGATATGACCTTTATCAGGTGCTACCACTCCGGGTCAGAGTGGACCTGGGAGCGATGACAATGAAGGAGAACTCCATATTTCCCAAAGCTCCAGTTTTACCGGAACCTCACCATCAGATTGTTTAGTATCATAAATCAGGACACTCGTTGGTGAGGGTCTTACTCTCTACAGAGATGCAGTCGGTGTATTCTACAGCCCCAGCCAACTGGGCACTTTAATTGGCCTTCGGGCTTTTGACCTTGTGTCAAGTCGTGTCTGGTGGGAGGCAGCGACAAATACAGCCCCAGCCAACTGGGCAAGTAGATTATTTAATGCAAAATCCTGTTTATACATATCTAGCGGTTAGAGTGTTCGACAATGGCCTGGGAGACCTGGGTTCAATCCCAGCTCGAGTCATACCAAAGACTCAAAAAATGGTACTTGATGCATCCTTGCTTAACACTCAGCATTATAAGGTACGGATCGAGGGTAAAGTTGAGCAATCAAGGGAAAGGGGTAGCGCCCTCCCCTACACCTCGGTGTAGTAGCTATCGAAAAGGGAACCCTCGGGTCACCCTCGACTAAAGGGAGACAACTTAACTTTTACTAGATATGTATGATTTGTAAACATAAATCAATTAATTTTATTAGTTTCAAGTATTGCAATGTATCACTAACAATTCAATTAAACATCAGTCATTTATTTACACACAGTTAAATGACCAAATTGTTTTATTTCAATCAATTCAATTTAACATAAGTCCTTTTTTTCACTCAGTTTAAATGTAGAACATTTCGATTTGACCCATAGATAGGATTCTATCAGGTGCGATCACTCCGGGCTAGAGTGGACCTGGGAGTAATGGCAATGAAGGGGTAGCCCTCATTCCCTAAATCTACAGCATTACTGGAGACTTACCATCAGATTGTTTCGTGTCATATCCAGGACACTCGTTGGGGAGGGTCTTGCCCTTTTGTAGAGATGCAATCGGTGTATTTACAACCCCCCCCTATCTTATTTTTATTGGTCGATTTTAGGTTTGAGTTTGATTTGTTTATAATCAACTCCTTTGATGTTGAAATTGGATTCAATGTTGTTTTTTTTTATCGCAATCGTAATAATATTTCAATGGGGCATTGCATTTGTTTATATTGTATTTTTTTGATTTGTTGTTTAGCTTTTATGGCATATCAACTTTTGTGGATTATTTAATAACAAATCCATTTTTATACAAATAATCAGTTCTATTTCAAACAATTCAGTTTAGTATGAGTACACAGTTTAATTGTCAAAAACATTTCTATTTCAAACTATTCAGTAAGATCAAACAGTTCAAATTCAAATAATTCAGTTTAGTATAAGTATAGTTTTGGTCCACACACATTTAAATGTTAAAGCAGTTCTATTTCAAGCAGTTCAGTTAGCATAAGTACGCAGTTAAAATATCAAAACAGTCCTATTTCAAACAATTCAGTTTAGCATTAGTACACTGTTTAGTTCTATTTGACCAATAGATAGGACCCTATCAGGTGCTACCGCTCCGGGCCTGAGTGGACTTGGTAACAATGGCAATGAAGGGGTGCCCCGCATTCCACAAATCTCCGGCTTTACCGGAACTTTACCTTCAGATTGTTTAGTGTTATATATCCAGGACACTCGTTGGTAGAGGTGGGGTCTCACCCCTCTGCCGAGGTGCAGTCGGTGTATTCTACAGCCCCAGCCGACTGGAGAATTTTTTATTTGTCTTTTATCATTTGTTTTCAATATGATATCAAGTATGCTTATCTAATACAAATAATTTGCACAAAACTGTATGATTTCAAAGTATTCGTATCTAAAAGTTATAATTATATATATGGTTTCAAGTATTCCTAATAATTCATAAACAATAATATGTTTTAAAGTAATTATTCTTATTTAATGATAATCTTTTTTTTTTGCACACAGTAGCATAGTTTCCAGTATTCCTACGTGATATGAACAATATGCAAGCAATTACATGGTTTCAAGTAAATAATGATAATAGTAAAGTTGTCTCCCTTAGTCAAGGGTTACCCAAAAGCTCCCTTTTCAATATCTACTACACCGAGGTGCAGGGGAGGGCACTACTTCTTCCCCTGGATTGCTCCACTTTACTCTTGAAACGTATCTTATAAAACTGAGTATTAAGCAATGAGGTTTCAAGTACCACTTTTTTAGTCTTTGATATGATTCGACTTGGGATTGAACCCCAGTCCCCCGGGACATCGGCGAACACTCTACCACTCAGCCAATGGGTCGGTATCTATATAATAATTGTAATCCTTCGTAAATAATTATAGTTTCAAGTAACTATTCTTAATATAAATAATTTGCGCATCGTTATATGGTATCAAGTATTCTTATCTAATACAAATAATTTTCGAACAGATCTAAAGATGGGGCAATCATTTCAGGTCAGAGTGGACCTGGGAGTACTGGCAATGAAGGGATGATTCTATACTCCTCAAAGCTCTAGAATTGGAGCCTCATTACAGGATGCAGTTTTGTGTCATACCCTATTTTTTTCGGTGTGTGTGTGCGGGAGTCGAGGTTACCCTCCTGTAGAGGATATAGTCGGGGCATTTAAGACTTGTAGACAGGGTGATTTTTAGCAACCTTAAAACTAGAAGATAGACGGCTAAAAAGTTTTGATAAAACAAAAACTAAGACACTATTCTTAATTAATCTCAATGCGTAGACCGATTAAAACTTTTCATGTACATCACATCAAAACAATATTACTGATATTTAATAATCTTAGCACGATACGACACAGTTGCGTGTATCACACAGTGAGAATCAAAATCGCTCCAGTAGTAAAGATTTGCACTCTTACTTTGTTGAACACCACTCAAAAGTGAGGCATTCATTGATATTTACTAGGATTAGCTCAGTATGGCACAAGGACAAATATATGTAACACTCAGTGAGAATCGGTATCATAATAGTTGCAGTACATTATGAAATAAGCAACCGAGTTCAAATTCTGCACGAGACTGCGTTTCATTTCACGCCAATGCCGTTGGGAAAGATATAAATCCAACTATTCTTCCCAGTTATGGGAAAAACAGTGGTAAATACAGGGTTCTTTTGCCTTGGTTAGGCAACCAGTCTTGGAGAAAGAAAACTCTGAATCCAAACCAGTTGTATCCCTCTTTGAGATTGATCTTGTCTTACATCCTTTCCGTGATGAAAGGGTTGGATAAATACATGCATAGTGAGATTAGCCTGCAAGCAGCAGAGGCAAAAGTGTGCGCCACACGGTGAGAATCACTATAGAAATAATACTTTGCGAGATAAGTTAGTGAGTGGCACCTAGCCATATGTGTATACAACTCAGTGAAAATCAAAATCACTAAAAAAGTGTGTAACACTCAGTTAGAATCAATGTCTCTACAGCAATAGTACACAAAACAAATGTGCATCATGGAAAATCGAGATCACTACATTATAAATGTTTTGCGAGATTAGCTTGCTTATGGCATGCAGCCAAAAGTGTGTACCACTCAGTTAGAATCAATGTCTCTACTGCAATAGTACTTGGCTAAGTTAGATTTCAAGTGGCACAAAATAACAACTGTGTTTCGCCAATGGTTTGGGAGACCGGGGTTCCATCCTAGGTCGAGTCATACCAAAGACTCAAAAAATGGTACTTGATGCTTCCTTGCTTAACACTCAGCATTATAAGGAACATATCAAGAGTAAAGTGGAGTAATCCAGGGAATGGAGTAGAGCCCTCCCCTACACCTCAGTGTAGTAGCTATTGAAAAGGGAGCCTTCTGATCACCCTCGACTATGTTCGTCAACTTTACTATCATTAAAAATCGAGATCACTACAATAGAAATGCTTGAGAGATAAACTTGCGAGTGATCCAGGGGTCAAATATTTGTGCCACTTATTTGTAGGCACGTGTAAGGTCGGAAATCGCTTAGTTCCAGAGACCAGAGCGTGTGTCTGCGTTGGGTGAGTTTTGTTCTTTGATTATGTCCAATAATACTGAAGTAATATCATATTTTTCTGAGGGATTGTTTTTAACAAAGATCCCAGAAAAATGTAAAACTTGGAATTTCTTTTCTAAAAAAGCGTCATCGAAAATTTTGCTTTTAACAGGATTGAACAAGTGACAGCTGTCAGACACGATACTGATATAAATCGACAAAAATTAAATTAAGTACAACTTTATATCGTTTTTGAGGTCAACAGTAAAACAGAGAGAGAAAGAATGCTAAAGTCAATCTGACGATCACACATTGTTCTCGGTCGGCCACCGCGCATGCGCTGATTTATGCAGCTGCAAAAACTTGAAACTATTTCTTTGGCAGGAAATCATCCTACAAGCTAAATTTGACAAATATTTACCTGTTTATATTATTTCACTCCTTACGAGGTTTTTTTTTTTTTTTTTTTTTTTTTTGCTTCAGGTTTACCTTGTCGTCTATCACCGGAATTTGAGTGACAGCAAGTCTCCTCAGGTCTCCAGGACTCTTCTAAGTATCCGAGCTGATATTCGTAATGCTATGGTCTAAACGTTTTTCAGTTCTTCCTGTAATCTTTAGTTCTTCGAGCCTTTTTCTAGAATTTTGGAGATTGTTTCAAGCGCCCCAACAACAATTAATATCCACAGCTTTTTCAGCTCTGTGGCATAATTCAGATATTTATCAGGCTTTTTGCTTCTTTGTATTATTATTTTTTACTCATTAGAGTTTTTCATATCAACGTTAACTGATGATCTTTCACTGGAGTTTGAGTGACGGCAAGTCTCCTCAAGTCTCCAGGACTCGTCTCAGGATTCTGGCCGTTCTCAATAATGCTGTTGTTTGGATGGTATCCACTCGTCCGCCAACTTCCAAGTCCTCCAGTCACTTTAGTAATCCTTTGGTGACTGTACCAAACGCACCAATTACAATTGGTGTAATTGTCACCATCATGTTCCACAGCTCTCTTGCAAGGTCGAGGTATTTATCCTTCTTTTCACTTTCTTTCAGTTTCATTCTGTGGTCAGCCGGGACAGCAAAGTCAACAATTTTCCAAATTCTCTTTTTCTTGTTGATAATTATTAGGTCTCGTTTTCTGGCCAGGATTAGGTGATCCGTTTGTATGTTAATGTCCCATAGGAGTTTATGTGTGTCATTTTCTAGGACAGATGCTGGGTTGTGCATATACCATTTGTTGGTATGGTGAAATTTTAATTTTTTGCACATCTCCCAGGGGATCACCTTGCCCACCCAGTCGTGTCTAGTCTTGTACTCTTTCTGTGCTAATTTGCTGCATTCGCTTATTATATGATTGATGGTTTCGTCTCTATCACCACATAACCTACATTTGCTATTTTGTTGCGTCTTATCTATTCTTGCTTTGATTTGATTGGTTCTTATGGTGTTGCTTTGTGCTGCTCTTAGGAGAGATTCTGTTTCTCTTTTAAAGTTTCCTTTTCTTAGCCACATCCAGATTTTCTGGTGTGAGATGTTGTCTAAAGCGCCCAGAGAGTTGTTTTTCTTCCCATTTTTGTTTCCTAGTTATTGTCATTCTGTTGGTCATCGTGTTGTCAGAATCGTTTTTGATGGCTGTAATCAGTCCTTCTTCGTGTTTTCCAATGTAGTCCGCGAGTCGTTGTATCGATGCGTTAGCACTGTCTTCAATGCCGGCAAGTCCTCTTCCCACCTCCTTTTTTGTTACATATAGTCTATCAACATCGTCTTTGGGATGTAATGCCTTATGCATTGTCATTAGTTTCCTCGTTCTTTTTCCATTTGTTTCAGTTCTCTGCTGCACCATTTCACAAAGGATCCCGAGTATCTAACGAGGGGGTACACCCCAGGTATTTATTCCTTTGATAAGGTTTCTGCTACATAGTTTTGTCTCGGGTAGCTTTCTAGTTCTGATATATTCTCTCCTAATATTGTCTTTTATCTCCACTTGTTTGATGGTGTCAGCCTCCAAGATGCTCAAGTATTTGTAGGCTTCCCTTTTTTCCGAGCGTTCTAATCTTGTTTTGACTTGGTAGTTCCATTCCGTCAGTCAGATGTCGTTTGTCACTTTTCATTACTAGCATGGCACATTTTTTTGATGCCAAATTCCATTCCTATGACCTGACTGTATATTCTAACTGCGTGTATTAGAGTTTCCAGTTCTTTTTCATTTTTTACAAATAGTTTGATGTCGTCCATGTACATTTGGTGGTTGATCTTTTCTTGCGATCTACTAAGTTTGTATCCGGCTGTGCATTTTCTGAGTACGTGGTTAAGGGGCATCATGGCAATTATGAATAGTAACGGTGATCGTGCATCTCCTTGAAATAAACCTCTTTAGATCTTTGCTTCCGCTAAGCTTCTTCCTCCTGCTGTCAACTCCACTCTCCAGGTTTTCATGGTTTTCTCGATAAAGTTTATGACTTCATCTGATATTTTGTATATTTTGAGGCAGTTTGTTATCCAGCTTTGCGGGACCTATTATTATCATCAATATTTTACACCAAGATATTTTCTCTCACTAGTATAACCTGATGGTCTTTTACTGGAGTTTGAGTGACAGCAAGTCTCCTCAAGTCCCCAGGACTCTTCTCAGTATTCCGGCCAATCTTAATAATGTTGCAGCCTTGATGGTCTCCCCACGTCTTTTGATTTCTATGTCTTCAGTCCTGCTACGAAGACTTTGTGGATTGATCCGAGTATACCATATTATTATTATTATTATTATTGTGGTCTTCAGACAAGATGAGTGGAAGAACAACTCAAAACAACTGGTAAACGTTATTGTATTAGCAGAAAAAGGAAGTCATGCTTGGACAAAATCTAGATATTCGTCTCACTTTTAAAAATTTTTTGACTCTCAAATCTGCTGGAACGGCACAATCCACTCGATGACAAGTTCTGTTTTCTTTTTGATTGGGTGTGTTTTATGGCATTTCAATTCTTGTAGGTCATTTAATGCCAAATTCTTTTCAAACACAGTCAAACTAGTCAAATCTCATTTGTTTGCACAGAATTCTATGGTTTCAAATATATCCAATGATTAGATATCTTTATTTAACCCACTGGTGGGGCTTTTTTCTTGTTAATAAACATTAGGTCTAGCTTTCTAGATGGGATATGTTTGTATCTCAAAGTTCCTGAGAACTTTATCCGTCTCATTTTCTCGGACCGATTCTGGCTTGTGCATATATTATTTGTTAGTATAGTCAAATTTTAATCTCTTGCACAATTCCCAGTCGATCCCCTTTCTCCTCTTGTTGTGTCTCGTTTTTTCTTGCTTTTTGGCCAATTTGCCGCATCCATTTACTATGTAATTAACTGTTTTATCTCTGTCACCACACAGCCTATATCTGTTTAAGTCTTCACATTTGTCGTAACTGGTGATCTTCGTTCAAGTCTGAGAAACGGTAGATATCCTCAGTTTTCTAGGACTCTTCTAAGTATTCTATCCGATCTTGATAGTGATGTGGTCTGGAGTTATCAACTATTCATTGATTCTCTAGTTCATCAGTATCTTTTTCCATATTATTCATTGAGATTACTTCACGAGTTCTAATTTTAATTGGTATCACCTTTATTTGAGTTTTATGTTCCAAAACGTTTTCAGCTCTCGGGCAAGGTCCAGGTATTTATTAAGTTTTTCACTTTCCTTTACTTTTACTCTGTGATCTTCTGGAACAGTAAAGTCCACTAGTTGCCAAATTATTATCTTGTTAATTAAAAGTAGATCTGGTCTTATAGCCGGGATTCGGTGATCCATTTTATCTTAATCTTACCAGTAACTGAAGGGATAACAGAGGGATTCATGCGTTTTGCAAGGGCGTTAGTGCGTTATGAAACACAAAGAGCTGCGTTCAGAATTTGAACTTGAATCATATGATAACTATGGCGTAACGGCTATAGACGGAGGAAGTGGACTTAGCTACCCGAATTCAAATCCTGAACGAGGCTGCTGGCATTTCAGATGACACTAATTCTCTCTGCAAAGGTATGAATCCAACCATTCTTTCTATTAGTTATTTGTAAATAGCAAGGCAGAGTTCATAATGCAACAGAAGAAGGGAAACTTTGAATTCAAACCAGTTGTAGACCTAGAAAGGAATGGGAAATTCCTACCCAAGACACGCTATATGAGTAGCACTTCCACGACTAAAATTTACTGGACCAGTGAGTGGTAGGGTACGGTGTACCATTCAGGATAAAAATCTTGCTATTTCTTATTCGCATAAATGGCAATGCATATTAGAAATAGTTAATGCTGGGTGGGTAATTTAAAATTAATCGCCTGGTCCCAGGGGGAGGGGGCTTCGTACCAGACTGCACCTGCAGTCTTGTTTAAAAAGGACAGGAATTAGTTTATTGCTCAGCGCCTGAGGCGCCTTTGAAGGAAAAGGCTAAAGAAACTAAGCAGTTTTGTGATGCTAATTCATAATTATCGATTCATGCATAGCCGCTTCTCCAATAAAATGACGTCAAAGCAGTAAGTCAGATAAGTCCTGCATACTTAAAATCAATTAACTGTGCAAACAAATTATCTATATCAAATAGAATAATTAGTGTTGAATAAGAATAATTGAAATTATTTATCTATATGTAAACAATTGACACTTGGTTCGTTTAAAAATTATTTTTAACAAACTGTTCGTTTACAAATGAACAGAATAAAAGAATAAACAGGATTTGTCATTAAATAACCCATAAATATTGACCAGCCTTAGAACACCACCAACTAATTAGAAACAGTTAACTCTTTTAAATTTACTAACTTGAATCCGAAAAGATTTTATATCCTTGATCATTATTGACATTTTGTATCTAAATTGCCTTTATTACTTATTTCAGATGACCTCTGGTGGTGATAATTCAAAAGATCTATAGTGGTGTGAAATATCACCCTCTCCTGAAATATCAGATGATTTATTGTGGTGATATTTGAGATCTATGATGGTGATTTTTCAGATGATCTGTAGCGATGATATTTCAAATGATCAATGGTTAAGATATTTCAGATGACCTATGAAAATGATATTCCAGACGATCAACGGTGATGTTTATTTCAGATGATCTTTGGTAATGATATTCCTGATCATCTATGATGATGATTTTCAGGTGATCAATGGTGATCCTATTTCAGATCATCAATGATAATAATGTTTCAGATGATCGGTGTTAATTATGTTCCAGATCATATACAATAGTGAGATTTCAGATGATCAATTGTGATTAGAGATGATTTGTGGCGATGATGTTTCAAATAATCGATGGGGATAATATTCAAAATCATCTATGATGATAATATTTCAGATGATCAAAGGTGAACATATTTCAAATGATCTTTGCTAATGATATTCCTGAGCATCAATCCTGTTTTTTTTTTTCATTCAACGTGTGAACTGTATCGAGAACTAGTGGTGGGCTCCGTTTCGGACCCTCTCAGTGAGTGGCACGGCTGGACGGCGGAGGAGGTCCACTTCCATTGGAACTGGGCGCTAGGTTCGGGCTTCTTGAACAATTCCGAGTTCTCTTTCACCTGGCGGCTTACATAGAACGCGTTGCCCCTTCTCGGCTTGAACTTCAGAGCGAGCCTGGCAGACATGCCCGACTGCACTCGCTGCGGCAGTGGTTTGGAAGAAACGGCTGAGCACGCTTTCTGCTACTGCGAGCGGGTTCGCCCGTTCTGGGATCAGGTGCGATACTCTGTCCTCATCAGCCGCTAACCAGGGTGATAACACACTTTCGGTAGCTCAAGGCGGTACTGCACTCCTGGCGCTACCAAGCAGCTTTTGCCACCGGAAATGATATTTCAGATGTTCTATGATGATGATATTTCAGGTGATCAATAGTGATCATATGTCAGATTATCACTGGTGATCATATTTCAGATGATCAATGGAGATGATATTTCAGAAGATCAATAGTGATGATATTTCAGAAGATCAATAGTGATGATATTTTTTATGATCTGGGGGGGGGTGATGTTTCAAATGATCGATGGTCATGATGTTCAAGATCATCAATGATAATGATATTTTAGATAATCTTTGGTGAGCATATTCCAGATCAACTATCGTGATGATATTTCAGATTATCTGTGATGTTGATATTTTGAGATGACCTACGGTGATGAAATTTCAGATGATCTGTGGTGATGATGTTTCAGATGAATAAAGCTGATGATATTCCAGATGATGAATGGTAATAATTTTTCAGAAGATCAATGGTGAGGATATTTCAAATGATCGATGGTGATGATATTTTAGATGATTTGTAATTATGATATTTCTGATGATTTGTACTGATGATATTCTAGAGCACTAATGGTGATGATATTTCAGATGGTCTGTTGTGATGACATTTCAGCTCATCTGTGTTGATAATATTTCAGATGATCTATGGTGGTATTTTTTCAAATCCTTAATGTGGTGATTTTTATCGGTGCCATTTTCTTATTCATCCTCTTCTGTCGGAATAATCGAAGTGAAACGAGTGAAATTTGATATTACGATTCCGTATACATTCTTACACAAAGTACTATCCAGAATAAAAAGGGTGTATACTAGCTAGAATTAAAGTCTCAAAAAATGGTACTTGATGCCGCCTTGCTTAACATAGAATTATGAGGTAAGGATCAATGGTAAAATGGAACAATCCAGAGAATGGAGTAGCGCCCTCCCCTACATCTCGGTGTTGTAGCTATTGAAAAGGGAGCCTTCGGGTCACCGTCGACTAAAGTCGCCAACTTTACTTACATCTGCATTTACCAGTCTGTGGACTGTTTTTTTCTTTGTAATTTTTTTCTTACAATGTAAGCAAATTTCAAAAGATTTAGGTGTGACTTTATTATTCTTTAAGAGCTGTGCAAATCCAAAAAATGTAGCGTTTCATTGTTTTATTGCACATGCTTTTTCCTTGATTGCAGTTGACAATGTTCTAACCATTTTTCAAAGAAATAAAAAAAAAAAAAAGAAAAGAAAAAATTATTAAGAAACGAGTATTTTAATAACGTAAGTTTTTAATCCTAAAATCAGTGAGAAAAAAAAATGAAAAAAAAAAAACCCAACAAAAAGAAGCCTCCCTCCAAGCTCGATTTTTTTCATAGTCTGTATTTAGTAACTGTTCTTTAAGAAATAATAATATTTCCTACCCTTATGCTGAGTGTTTGCGCTTCTGTGACTTGCGCATTGGAGCGTATCAATATCTTGACATACACTTAATGGAGGTGTGAACTGACATATGAAGGAAAAAATATGAGCAAGACCAAAAAATACCAACAAGTGAACACTTATAATAAGAATATAAGAAAAGAAAAAACTAATTTTATTTCCATTTTTGAACGCATTTCTTTTTATTTTATTTCTATTTAAATGAAACTTTTTAGGATGAAAAGTTTTCTCTTCAACTCGATCAGGGGGCCTGTCGGCTGATGCTGTAAAATACACCGACTGCATTTCTGCAGAGGGGTAAGACTCCCCCAAACGAGTGTCCTGTATATGACACTAAACAATCTGATGGTGAGGCTTCAATTATCCCGGAGCTTAGGGGAATGCGGAGTACCCCTTCATTACCATGGCTTCCAGGGCCACTCTGGCCGGGAGTGGTAGCACCTGAAGGGGTTCTATCTATGGGTCAAATAGAACTAAACGGTGTACTATGCTAAACTGAATTGTTTATATAGAACTATTTTCACATTCAAACTGTGTACTTATCTTAAATTGAACTGGTTGAAATAAAACTGTTTATAAGTATAAAAATGGATTTGGCATTAAATAACCTACAATGGTTGGTATGCCATAAAACCAAACCAAACCAACTCGATCAGATTGTTTCTACAAATGGCACCTGCTATCCAGTAACAAGAACAACAACAATGAAAGTGATAATAGCAATAAAGAAGGTAACGACTTGATATCTATCATTTTGCCCTGGGGTGAGTGAGACAACTGCACTAACTCAGGACGACCACAGAAAGACCCAAAATAGATTTGTCGGGGGTGTCCACGTGGTGTAATGGTTAAAGCGATGGACTGCGGAATCGTAGTACGCGAGTTCGTACTCCAGTCGCACTATTACGTTTACTTTCGGGCAAATGCCATTGGGAAAGGTATGAACCCCCACATCCTCCCAGCTATGGGTTAAATAGTACCACTACTGTTCTTCTAGGAGAATAGCTTTGGCGTTAAATAACCTAAAAAGAGTTGATATTCCATTAAACAAAGAAACCAAACCAAAATAGATTTGTGTGAAATAAATCTTTTTGAATGATTTGAAGACGAGAAGTGTTAAATGGTCATTAATTCAAGTGTTTCTTTTAATGTAAACAGAAAGAAAAAGACATCTTCGTATCATTTTAACGACCAGAATTTGGCAGCTGGTGCACGCGTTTAAACATCTTTGTCTTAGCAGCAACAGGCACCATTTTGTCTTCGACAAAAATCGCTCGTGCATTTCTGAAGTGAACGGGAAAATTTTACTTTTATAATCACTACAAGTTTATAAAATTGTAAACACTCATAATAACATCTTAACTCAAGAATATCGGTTATATCAATACAAAAGATACAAACGCATTCGTTAGAATGTTACACCCTGTCTTCACCTCAGATAAATAATAGATCATTTTATTTTGATAGTAAGGAAAGAAAAGCAAGAAAAAGAACATGTTGAACGTCACGGAGAGAGAAAGAAAGCAAATATGAGAAAGAAAGAAAGAAAGAAAGAAAGAAAGAAAGAAAGAAAGAAATGGAACGCGATAACGCTATACATAAGACGCTTATCGTTTGGTTCAGTAGACTGAAAGAAAAAATTAAAAAGAAGGAAAAAGAAATGAGAGTGGATGATATGCAAACACACACACACACACACACACACACACACACACACACACACACACACACACACACACACACACACACACACACACACTCAAAGACGCATATATAAATATATATATATATATATAAAATTAAGAATGTATTTTTGGAAACTTTTGGATGAATTATTTAATAGAAATTGACCAGTATACAGATATTGTATTGATATTGTATATCTTTTGCGCGAAGATTTTTAAGTTTGATATGAGAATATATATATAGAGAGAGAGAGAGGGAGAGAGAGAGAGAATGACAGAGACAGAGACAGAGAGAATTATTTTGAAAACATTTTGGAACTTTCATTTTACACAAAAAAAAATGATGTGATTATTTTATCAAATCTTAAATCCACAAATTCAATTTTAATAAAACCTTCGGCACCTATTTATTAAAAAATGAAAATAAACAGCGCATAAAATCTGAACTGGTCAAATAATTACCCTTATTTATTTATTTGTGTATTTGCAAGAAGCGAATAATTAGCAATAATGAATTATGATAATTGATAAAATTTACACAAAAAATAAGATTCAAGCGTTTGTTATTTTAAGGGATAATTTTCTTTTTGTCGAAATAAACAAAGAATAGAATAAAACGGATTTGAAAATATCTAAAAAAATAACTTGTAAATTATACAAAAGTTTTTTTTTTTTATATATATTTTTATAAACAATATAATTAGATTGGAATAAAATTCCTAAAAACACCAAAATTGAATATTGAAATTTTTTTTGAAATAATAGAAGTTATCTAAATACAAAATTTTCTCTATCTGCTTTGAAAGAATTTAAGAGGACATTTTTGGAAATTATTGGATGCATTACTGAACAAAATTTCACCAGAATATAGATATTATATTAATTTTGTATATATTCCGAGGAAAGATTTTTTATGGGTTGATGTGAGAAGATAGTAAAAAGCGAAGATACCCAAAGAATGTATAACAAATAACCAATCAAACAGCATTTGTAAATTTATATATCAAAATAACAAAAAGAAAGTTTATAAGTGGAATTTCTACGGGTACTGCTTGCACATTTTAAATTTATAATTTTAATTCTATTTATAATGGTGGTTGGTTGGTTGGTTTTACAGCGTGCCAATCCTTGTTGGGTTACTTAATACAGAAGAGTCTTTTCTGCTTGCAAATTCAAAACAATGCCATAAATACCAATTGTATCGAGGCGAATATCCAGTAAGTAATGCAGAGAAAGAAATGAAACTGTTAATCTCATTGTAAGCGAATGCAGCTAACAAGCACAAAAGGAGTACGACTAGTTATGACTGGGTAGGGATGGGGATCCATTCGGAATTGTTCAAGAGTTTCAATTTTGGGCAAACTACCCAACCGTATTTGCACAAATCAGAACCCCTACTTCAAAATGAGACGCATAAAATTTTCTGGAATTTTGCGATACAAACAGATCAGCTAATCCCAGGCAGAAGAATTAATGATGATTAACAACAACAACAAAAAAAAAAAAAGAAAAGAAAAGAAACAAAAAAAAAGAAAAAAGAAAAAAGGAACATGTCAAGTGAATTTTGCCGTTTTTGCGGATCACAGAGTGAAAATAAAAGAAAGTAAAAAGAGAAACAATATTTGGACCTTGCCTGAGAGCTAAAAAAATTGTGGAATAAGAGGGTAGAGGTGATTCCAATCGGGGGTGGTGCAACTGGAATGATTCCCAAACGCTTGAAAAAAATGGGAGATCTGAGGAAGAATCGAGACTATCTGGACTACTGTATTGCTGAGATCAGCCATAATATTCAGAAGAGTTCTGGAGAGTGAAGGAAACTTGCTATCATTCGGACTCTAGTGAAAGCTCACTAGTAGTCACGTATTAACGCACCGGCTCTTAAGCTGGATGGTGCTTAAGGTCAATGAGAGATTAGAGACTGAATGGCTCCCAGCTTCAGCTGGGCCACCTGCAGGTGGGTGATGACGTCATTGACAGGACAGTATAACACTAAACTCTCAGGTCTAGTTCAAATTATGAGCAGGTATTTGTGCAGGACTCACTTTATATTTAGTGAGTCCAAGATCAGCAGGGACATCTGGCTCACATTGCACTTAGTGAACCTATGACCACGATAGACCAGTTGGGCACGAGTCTAGGCTCGTTCCCGACCTCTCCATTTCCGTAAAACCCCCACTATAAAAAAGACCTTGTGTCAAATCCTGTCTAGTGGGAGGCAGCGATAGATACAAGCTAACACTGGGGTGAAGACTTTGCAGTAAAATACTTATAATCATTTGTAAACAATTATAAAATATCAAGCATCTGTTCTCAATATAAATAATTTGCGCATGATTATGTAGTTTCAAGTATTCCTATCAAATACTAATGATTCATAAGCAATTATATAGTTTCAAGTAAATAAAATAATTCACAGTCATTTTAAACAGTAAGTTGTTGGCTCCCTTTTCAATAGCTACTACACCGAGTTGTAAGGGAGGGCGCAACTCCATTCCCTGAATTGCTCCACTTTACCCTCGATAAGTACCTTATATTGCTGAGTATTAAGCAAGGAAGTATCAGGTACCATTTTTAAAGTCTTTGGCATGACGCGACCAGGGATTGAACCCAGGTCCCACTTCATACTCAGTTAAGATATTTTAAGAAACAACGTGCCAAAGCCAAAATATTATCTAAAATAGATTTAGTTGACCTATATACAGAATCCTAACAGGTACAATCACTTCGGATGAGAGTGGACCTGGGAGTAATGGTAACAAAAGAAACACTCCACACTCTCTGGGGTCATAAACAGTACACTCTTTTATTGTCGGGGGAAGTCTTACCCCCCTCTAGGGAATATCGTTGGAATATTTAAAGCATCGCTGATTTTTGTAAAAAGAAATGACAGATCGTAGCGAGAGTTTTGTTTGCGCAATAATGTTTAATTTTTTTAAGGGTGTAAAATAATAATAAAAAAGATTATAAATAAATGCTCTAAAAGAAAATAATGTATCTATTCTGATAAAAAAAGGACTTGACATCGGATTTAATGCCTATTGAGGGCAGCCTATAAGCGAATAACTGAATTCAAACCTGTTAAACTCCGCTTAAAAATTGACCTTGTGTCATATCCTGCTCGAGCGGAGGGGTTGGGTAAATATGATAAGCGAATAACTGAATGAAAAAAAGAAGTAAATAGAGAAAGACAGAAAAAATATTTA